>QVTF01010346.1:1165000-1327461 GCA_003573665.1 Oxygymnocypris stewartii | reverse complement strand
GCGGGGAATTCTAAGTAAAAATTTTCTCAAATTTGTGAAGCATCACAGATGTGGAAAATCTTTTTGCTTGTTTCTAAATTGTGTTTATAGATGGTAACAAGTACAGATTTGGTCTGTTGTCCAGCGACCAAAGACCCAGGTGCTGCTGGCCCAGGATCATCTTCAGATGGGTCCATTGCTGTTTAATAAATAAATATGCATTATTGTACATTTATTATAAAATGACAAAGGAAATATATTATGATGCATTAACTGTGATACAAGCTATGTCGATTAGCATGACATCATAATAAACACACTAATTCTTGAGATGGCATAAAGAACACCGATAAAACATTTATCCTTGCAATAGTGTGTTTATTTTCAGATTGCATCAGTCTCTATCATTTCTGGCTGCATGTTGTCCTGCTGCAACCTTTTTCCATATTAAGAATTTTCTGAAACTTCATATAATTTTACTTTTAGAGTCTCACTCATGGACGTTTTCATTCCAGTATGAATTAAACATAAAATAGAGTGTTAAACGCTCCATAGCTCACATCGTCCCATTTTCATTAAAAACATAAAAAATTATTCTCTCTAAATAAATTTGAAGTACAAGTACAAGTTACATGACAAGTTTTGTCCAACTGAGCACACTTTTGAGATAAAACGACGTTAGTAAAGGACTCTGACTATCCAAAAAAAAAAGTGTGGCCTACATAACCTACATTTTGGGCAAAGTGTGGTACTGTTCTGACAGTCGAGAGGGTGTGAGCCCCAGCACAAGCAATCATCCGAATTTTCGCGCCAAAAGAATTTTGCACAATTATTTTGCAGATGATTAACTGTCTATGGCATTTTGACATTAAAGAAAATAGATTTTATAGCCCATGTTAAAAGCATGCTAAAATGGCGCAAAACATTAACTTACCCCATAATCATTAACTTTAATTTCAGATGACTACAATTGCACTTTTAACATAATCCATACCAATTACACCACATTTACACCTATTTTACAATGTTACTGGCACAATTTCAATGTTCACTGACAAGGTGATATTGAGAAAAAGTTAACTTTAAAGGTGCGGTCCCATTTACCGTTAATGTCTGGCGGAACTTTGCTTGCAAAATCCAGTATTTTAATATAAATTATTTTGTAAAATAATATGTTAACTGCTTCGTGCATCGATACACTATAAATGGTCAATATTTTCCAATGTACCGTTTTGCCCGTGAAAGTTTGCTAATATTTTAAAGTGCCGTAACAGTTCTGTTGGAAACCAAACTAAACCTATTACCTTAACAGCAGCAGAATATGTAGTTTTCGCACATACATTTAAGTTAAAAAATTATTTTAGTACAGCTTACCTGAAAAATTTTCTTAGCAGTCACCGTCGCGACTTATCTTCTCCGTCCTCTGTTGCGAAAGGGCGGTTTTGAACCGAGGGAAATTCGCTCGTCAAAGTCAAAAAGGCGGTCAATTAAATAAAATGGCGGACCGTACCATTACTGTTTACAGGAGTCGAGAGTAGAGCACTGCGCTTTAGTTTTAATAAAAGTCAAGTCATGTCATCAGTTACTCACCCTTGTGTCGATAAGGCTTTTTTAATCTTCTACACAAATAAAAATATTTTAATGAAACTTGAGTGAATTCTGTCCTTCTATTCGCCCACTTCAAAACGTCCTTAAAGATATCATAAAATAAATCCACGTGAACTCCAAGTCTTCTGAAGAGACACCACTTTATGTGATGATCAGAATTAATTCAGGCTTTTATTCGTTTAAAAACCACGGACATAAACTCAACCAGACACGCGATTATGAACATCACTGGTTCTTGTGCGCCATCAGGTTTATGAATAAAGCCCAAAATTAAATAGTCAATTTATGTAGCACAGGATAAAAGAGATTACAAAATGACTAGTCCTTCAGACTTTGGGTTGGGTACTGTTCAAATTGTTGACCCATTAAAAAAAACGACACTAAATGTGTAAAGCAGATCATTCTACACATATTCTGTTGGATGTTGTGAACAAATTCAAAGGTTGTGTTAATTCAAAAACTACACATAATTATGTGTAAAACAGCTGAATTCTTCCAACACATTTTGATTTTAATATTTACACAAAATGTGTAAACTAGAGTGCTACACATAATTTGTGTAATTTTTATACACAGTTCTTCTAAGAGTGTACCAAGGAGGCGTCAGTCGCTAGAGCGCCTCTTATTGAGGTCAGGGGAGTGAGGTTTAAACACAGCCCTTACTGGCATACATCCGTTACACATGCATGCACAGTTTGCAGCTTTAATCGCCTTTTTTGGTAATTTCTTGACTTAACTGACGACAGACTCGTATGCAGTTTCTTGTGCACTTATTTATGATGACGTGGATCAGAGCGTGCGCTGTGAGCACAGTGACGGCTGACAGGACAGGAAAGATTGTTTTACTGACATCTAGCCTAACAGCGTCTCGTTGTTCTACCGAAGCTCATTTGGCTGGTGCACCTTTTCCACGTTCATTTGACTCGCGCCTGGCGATGAGGCAAAGCTGAACTGCGCGTCTGAAAAGGTCTCGTTTGATGTGGATGCAAAAAAATACACCGGTTCCGCGTCTTAATAAAGGCTTATCTTGTCAAGAAAAAGGGGACAAAAACTGCAGTTTTGAGCAGGGTGGCCAAGCTTAGATCAGTGGTGGCACTGCTGCACGGATGAACCAAGTGATCACAACATTGTGATCGCACACCTTAAAGGTTGAGGAATGAAACAGACAAATCATTTTAATTTAGGAATAGAATAACGTTAGTGTTTGAGTCATGTTCGCGATCTTTAACGATCTATTAAATGAATGACATGTTGGTGGTGACACCTCTCTTGCAACATGTTTAGCTATCACAGATATTATACTTCACAGATATTAGGCTTCTGATCACAAATGCAGGCAAACTTTGGAGGCTTGGATTAGCGAGCAAGGTCCTGGCAGATCGCTAGATCACACCGGTCCTCACAGATGAAGAGAAAAAAAGCGCATAGGAATCGATAGGTGGAATCGAAATTTGAATTTGACAACAAGTATCCGATTCCTGACCTTAAGTATCCAATTCTGGAATCGGAATCGATTTTCGATTCCCAACCCTAGTTGTAACCGAACACGACGCGCAATTTGAATGCTGAACGGAGGATGACAGACAGACAGACGCAGCGAGAGAGAAGTTCACGTGGACTTGAATTTAACGACTTAAATATTCATCTGTACCTTAGATTAAACTATGGAACAGCTCCAGAACACTTGAAATATAGTGTGCGAACACTTAATGGTGCTTTATGATGTTTTTGTGGCTTCCGTGGGGCTTAACAACAACACAATAGTATAAGCTTAAAAGCACAGGATCGGATTTGGATCGGTCTCGTCTGACCCGATACCCGATCTGCAGAAAATGACTGGATCGGAGCCGATACCGATCCTCAGTATCGGATCGATGCATCCCTACTGACAAGCATCTGATCTTGTAAAATGTGTGGTAAGTATTGCCGTTCCATTGTATAAACAGAGTTTGTGCGTTCGCAAATCTCGAAAGTGAAAGTAAAAAACAGTCATCTCCAACATATTAATAGCGGCTCCCTGATGCCCAAGTTTTATATACAGTATAATTACCCAACGATATATATGCGAGAAAGTATTGAAATATTTATTTTTCCTGTATTTCCTTCCTGCTGTGTGAGCTACTGAAATGAGCCGCACTGTGAAACAGCCAATCAGAGCAGAGCTCAACATTGAGCCGCATTATGAAACAGCCAATCAGAGCAGAGCTCAACATTGAGCCGCACTGTGAAACAGCCAATCAGAGCAGAGCTCAACATTGAGCCGCACTGTGAAACAGCCAATCAGAGCAGAGCTCAACATTGAGCCGCACTGTGAAACAGCCAATCAGAGCAGAGCTCAACATTTAGCCGCACTATGAAACAGCCAATCAGAGCAGAGCTCAACATTGAGCCGCACTATGAAACAGCCAATCAGAGCTGAGCTCAACATTCATGACCCTTCCAAATAAGGTAATAACAGACCATTTCATTCTAGGGAGATATACCAGGGTTATAAATGGACATGTAAAACAGTCTCTGGAGAATTCTTATATATATATATTAGTTATTTAATTTAAGTGTCATGCTTGTGATTTATTTAAATGTTTTTCAAGTAAGCTATAGCTTCTAATCGCTAACATACCCTGAACACATGTGAGTTAATGGATTCTTCTTATCAGAGAGATACATCGACATAATTTTGCATATCGGGTTTATGCCAATATTTACGTTTAAAGCCATTAACGGACAATTCCTATATTGGTCAGATAATGCCGTGCATCCCTATTTTATTTTATTTCACACAATGCACACAAAACAACATCGACGTGATAAAATACATATTTTCCGTATTAATGTAAATTTTGTGTCCTTACCAGCCGCGACGGCGACATGCAAAGTTTCTATTTGGAAACGGTTTCTATTCTGAATAATCTAGTTCTATTACTAAATCTAGTTAGGTCAAGGTGTTAACGTTGGCTGGCAGAAGCCTCCAAGATGTTCCTGTCATGGATCATAGAAAGTGAAAGTTAAATCTGTCACAAGGGTGGTTGGATTATTTATATGCTATACATTTTTATTTATAGCATTATCATAATAGGCTGTAATATTAACTTATTGGGAGAAAACTGGTAGTTCAAGGTGAAATCTGACATTGAGCACCCCCATATAGCCAAAATGGCATGATCCTAATTTTAATAACACCATTGCGAAGATTCAACTGTGAGATTGGTAAGCGGATCAGGATCCTACCATTGAAGCTTTGAATCTCCGACTATTGGGGGTCAGCTCTAGTGTGAAGCGTGGCACTGAGTTCATTGACATACATTTACGTATGCTTGTTTTTTTTTTTTACTGTGGACCAAGTCGATCTGAGATACTGGTTTACTTTTTAAAGTAAAGAAATTAAGATTGAAATATTAGTATTGTAATTTTACAATATGTTTATTGTTTAATTTAATAATTAAATAATGTTTCATTTAATAATCATTAAAACCATATAAAATTACCATGATTTGAACAACTGAACATAAATAAATACTATCCAGTATAAAGCTAAATTTTAAGTAACCGTCTCACGTACGCATAGCACACATAGAGTGGTTTCGTTTAGTGTGAAAACATGGCAGAAAGCTGGGAAGTTGCTAAGGGAATTATACAAATGTATTAATTATATGAATGTACCTCTGTACCCATGCTGCTTTGTCCATGGAGGTTACGGGAAGCTGCTGTAATTCTGCTGTTCCATAAGTGCCACCTAGTGTCAGAAAGTTACATTTACATTCAGCCTGTGTGCGGTTTTTCTCTGGACCGAAAAGGACCGAAATTACATGCCCTGCTGTAAATTTTGACCGGTTTATGAAAAACGTGCTTGTATTCTCCACATTTAAACAATGTTATCTATAATTATTTATGGAGCAGATAAAATAAATATAATCATTTATTAATCAATTATCATTTTGAATTAACTTTTTTTATGTTGAAATGGTTCAAATGTGAGGTTTCCCATTTTAGAAAAGTTTTCCAAAGCTTTATTTGAACATTTTGTACATGTTATTAGACAACTGTTGTCAGGGATGTTGTCATCAATCATTTCAATCATTTTGAATGTTTAAAAATAATGGGATTGTGGTCTATGAAAAGTTGATTTGTGCAGATACCATCTGATGAAAATTCTTGTATTTTGCGTATTGCATTATACATAACAGAACAACTAAATACAGAATTTTAATTTTTTTTTCCTCAGTATCATTCAATCCTAAAGTGGAATAAAAACAAACAAGCAAACAAAAAATAAAACATGAAATATAATAATGTTGTACACGGAGGAAATGGCAAGTGTTACTAGTGGTCTGATCACTTCATCGAAGCAGTGTTGTTTTGTTTATGCAGTGAGAAGTGCCGAGTTCCAGCATGGTGTGACCGCATCCTGTGGAGGGGAAAGAACATTAAACAGCTTCATTACCAGAGTCACATGACCCTGAAGACCAGTGACCACAAACCCGTCAGCTCTCTGCTAGAGATCGGGGTGAGAACAGCAGCCGCGATCATTCATCCTTCAGCCAGTCCTCGATCTCTGTCCTCTTACTGACATCTGCTGTTTCTCTGTGCAGATCAAGGTCGTGAACGAGGAGTCATACAAACGGACGTTTGAAGACATTGTGAGGCACATTGACAGGCTGGAGAATGATTGTATTCCTTCAGTGTCTCTGTCTCAAACAGAGGTTAGCAGTCTTCATAATTCAGCCATTGACTTTGACATTTTACACTTATATTCAAAAGTTTGGGATCAGTACGTTTTTTATTTTGGTTATTTTTTGGGGAAAGACATTAATACTTTCTTTAGCATCACTTTTGAACAATTAAATGCATCTTTGCTAAAGACATTTATAATGTTACAAGATATTTATATTTCAAATAAGTTATTTTTATCTTTTTTTTAATCAAAGAATCTTGAAAAAATATATATGACAGATTCAAAAAAATATGAGGCAGCAAATCTGTTTTCAACATTGATAATATCTATTCTTTTTACCAAATTGGCAATTTAGTTTAATTTCTGAAGGATCATATGACACTGAAGACTGAATAATGATGCTGCAAAATCTGCTTTGATCACAGGAATATATTAAAATTTTAAATGGTAATGATATTTGACATTTTATATTTTTTTTACTGTATTTTTGATCAAACAAATGCTGCCTTGGTAAACATAAGACACTTCAAATAAGAATCTACTGCCCCCAGACTTGTAAATAGTATTATTGTGAATATGTAATGCTCATTAAAACGGAAAACAAATGTTAATATTTTCTTTTGGTTTCTGTAGTTCCTCTTCCAGGATGTGAAGTTCATGCAGCATCAGGCAAAGACGGTGACCGTTTATAATGATGGACAGGTGCCGTGTCAGTTTGAGTTCATTCCAAAGCTGGACGAGGCCGCCTACTGCAAGCCCTGGTTAACAGCAAACCCTGCTAAAGGCTACTTGGCTCAAGGTCAGAGGGATTCACTACTGCACTTACATTCGCCACAGTGTTGGTGTTTATTCGATGGATGGAGTGAGTTTTATTGAGGTTGACTGGCTGCTGCATGCCCTCTTGTTAAAGCAACTCACAACTAGCAGTATTTGCTGCAGTGACATGTCGTCAGTTGTATGACGTAACTCTGTGTCCTAACCAGACAAGAAGTTGCAATAACAAGTCATTTTTCAGTCTTCACTGACAGCAAAATGCTACTTGAAGCAAACAAGCCACAGTCATTCAGAACATACTTGATGTGTTATTATTATACATGTGATATGTGAAGTAATTCTTCGTCATCTATACACAAAATGTGTGCGAACTTACACTGTAATAAAACCACTATAAGGCTGTTTCCAGTCAAGTGAAATCAGTATCAACAAAATCTTTGTGCTGCAGAATTTGACATCTGCAACTGAAGTGGCATTTGGATTCTTTGGAAGTTAGCCATCAAAGTATTTCTGTACTATTGCTTTCCAGAACTGTTACACGACCAGCAGACATCCATGAAAGCAGTGACTGCATTCATTGTGTTTCGTTTGCCTTGCTCTGAGGTGCCCAATTATTACATGAAAATTATTATATTCAGTGAATCAGTGGCTTCTCGCACTTTTTCGTTGTGATATTTTATCACAGGTTTATCAGGAAGTGTCGAATATTGGTTTTTTTGTATATATTTTAGTTTTCTCTCTTTTGGACACATTGGATAGAAACAGTGCTTATTTACAGATGTTTTAATGCGACATTCTAATTTTGGATGCATAACTTTGGATTGAAACCCGTCTAGTGATTCACTATGAAGAATATTGTGAAACCAATAATTATATTATCGAAGTTTATACATAATGCACACTGAGTCCAAACCTCCTATCGAATGTTTTTCATCTATAACAACAATCAGTCATTATTGGGCCGGATCAAAGAAGAGTTTTAATCAGTCTCACAGCCGAACCACTGATGTCCATGTGGTCTTGGTATAGGTGCCAGTGTGGACATCGACCTGGAGGTGTTTGTGAACCGCTCTACAGCCCCAGAGCTGAACTCAGGCCAGCAGCAGCTGGAGGACATCCTGGTTCTGCATCTGGAGAGGGGTAAAGATTACTTCATCTCCATCACAGGCAACTACCTGCCCAGCTGCTTCGGCTTGTCTCTCAGTACCCTGTGCCTGCTGAGAGAACCCATCCAGGACATGCCCCCTGGAGACCGTCAGAGAGCTGGTGAGATCCTGCTATTAGAAACGTTGTGATTTTACAAGAGCACTGCCATTTGTGACGGATTCACAGGCAGTTATGTTTTAGAACCATGCTTATAGCTGTTTTAAAACCTTTCAAAATGGACAGCTACTTTCTGAGGCAGCATCCTAGTGACTGCACTCCTCACATGATGCACATGGGAGACTCTATACTAACGACTGATTACAATATCGTTGTGACATTAGCATGCTGCTACTTCATTAAGCAGATATGACATGAGACTCCAATAATTTTGAATTACATTTTTGTTGATATTTCGTAGTCCATTACCATTCAGAAGTGTGTGGTCAATTAAGATGATTTTAGGTCACCAAGGCTGCATTTATTTGATAAAAAAATACAGTAAGAACAGTATTATTGTGAAATATTAAATAGCTGTTTTCTATACAAATTGTCTGGCAAATCAGCATATTTTTTGTGAAAAAAGTGATACATTGCATTTTTCAGGATTCTTTGATAAATAGAAAGTTCAAAAGATCAGCATTTGTTTAAAATATAATTTCTTTACTGTCAATTATTTTGTTCAATTTAAATCATCTTTATTGAATAAAAGTATTCATTTCTTGAAAAAAAACATCTTACTGACCCTGAACTGTAGAACGGTAGTGTACATAAAGCCAATATTTCTCACTACTCAAAATCTTGGTGAAGGAATTGTTTTTTCCCGCCAGTTGCTGTCATGCATCAATGGTTGTGTTCTCTGTGAAGAATACTTGAATTTAATAAATATTCTATATATCAAAACTTGGTTACACGCTGTAATTATCTGGGAATGATTAACCTGCCTCACACTTTTCGTTTGTTACATCAGTGTATGAAGTCGAATAGCCAAGTGAGTAGCCCAGAGACTGATAAACCTCAAGAAATGCCCAAGGAAATATGGATGATGGTGGACCATCTCTTCCGTAATGCAAAAAAACAGGTCAGGATTGCCCTTTACTCACGGATTGTGTTTTAAGCTTGCTTAAACTTTTCTCTTTCCTGGACTTAAAACATTTAAACTGTGGAATCTGTTGAGGAAATTCACTACCCGTTGCCTTCAGAACCCGAAACAAGAAATGAAAGCTTCCCCAAACCCAGAGATGGCAAACTAAATCTACTACACAATTACACATGTGATCATCAAATGAAACTTTGAAGCACAATGCCTGGAGTTCATCCAAGAACTGTGAAAGCAGACATAGTGAAATAGTTGACTGTCTGTATTACAGGAAGACCTCTTTCAACAGCCCGGCCTGCGCAGCGACTTTGAGGAGATTCGGGATTGTTTGGACACAGGCAGCTTAGACACTCTCCGTATCCTTTCACAAAGTCACCGTATGGTTCATGTCTGTGGTGTGAACTGACTTAACCTGCATCCAGAGTTTGCATTAACTAGAAGCTTCTTTCATTTCTGGATCTCTGCATTGCAAAGATCTATGTTGTAGATACTGATTTAATTTGCTTGGTAACAGACCAAATGCAAGAATCTGACTCAAAAAAATACTGCACACTTTTAGAAATAATTGCCATAAAACTTGTTGGAAATGATTAATTTATATCACTGCTGTGAACTGACCACACAGAATATGAATACTATCTAAAAATTGGGGGTCAGCTCTAGTGTGAAGCATGGCACTGAGTTCATTTACATATGCTTGTTTTTTTTTTTACTGTGGACCAAGTCGATCTGATACACTGGTTTACTTTTTAAAGTAACAGACTATATCAAATAATACACACATGGAAAGCATACAATGGCAGCCAGAAGTTTGGGATGATTAAGATTTTTCAATGTTTTTGAAATTTGAAGTTTTGGTATCTTATGCTCACCAAGACTCAAATATTTAGTCACAATATTAAAATTACATGTTTATTGATATTTTGGTGTACAATGACAATAAATGAAATGAAATGAAATTTAGTAGCATTAAAAAAGTACAAATTAATTAATTATTATTATTATTTTTGTATGTATTATTATTATTATTAATGTTGTGAAATATTACTACAATTTAAAATAACTGTTTTCTGTTTTAATATATATTTATAATGTAATTTATTGCTGTGATGCGCAGCTGAATTTTCAGCATCATTACTCCAGTCTTAAGTGTCACATGATCTTCAGAAATCATTCTAATTTGCTGATTTGATCAGCTTTGTGTAGTGCAACCCCTCGGTAGACCCACAAGTCTCTATTGACTGTTGAGTGCCCTTGACCTGAAGCCCTTTAGCTGGCAGTAACCACTCTGTGGCCGAAGCCCTGCTCCTGTTCCTCGATGCCCTTCCTGAACCGGTGATTCCCTTCGGCTTCTACCCACAGTGCTTAGACTGCTGCTCAGACAGCAGCCACTGTAGACAGGTGTGTGTCTTCAGTATGCCTCTTTCAGTGTAGTGTGCCTTTGCTCTAGTGCGGTCACAGTACAAATAACACGTTTCCTTTTCTTTGTCCACAGATCGTTTCAGTGCTACCTCCGTGCCATAAAAATGTGTTTAACTATTTGATGGCCTTTCTTCAAGAGATGTTGAAGTACTCTGCACACAACCAGCTGGATGTCAATATTTTAGGTAGGTTGACGATGCACTTTCACTACTTGTTTTTGTGTATTTTCGTCTGCAGATTTTTAGAGCACAGGCCAGTTTCAATGGAAAGCAGAACTCAAAGGTTTATTCTACACAAAACACATTCAGTACTCGGTGAAGATGAACAAAATGGCAAATACTGCAGCTGTATCATCCTACTGCTAAAATGTTATTATTATTAAAAACAGATAATTAAGGAATCTAGTCATGCACTTGTTTAGAAACGAAAAATTCTAAAGTTTTGGTTTTCCATGTTGTTAACAGTCATGGATAACCTGAGGTGGATTTGACTTTGGCAGTTTGACCGACTCGTTTGTCTCTTCTTTACAGCCCCAACCTTTGCTGGCCTTTTGCTCCGGTCGCCCACGAAGCAAGATCTCACAGAGAAAAGAAAGGTGAAGGAGTTTTTCCAGCACTTCTTGGTCCAGACGCCCTCTGACAGAGACATTCATGATAAATCACCTGAATAATGTACTGCATCGTGTTGCCTTTATTATTTCACATGCCTAGTTTTTCCAGGTATCAGTAGAATTTTGTCGATACATTTTGTAGTTGCCATTTAATTCAAAGCCTTTTAAACCGATATTGAAGCTAATTTGTTTTATTACGAAGAAAATTGTAGTTTTTATTGAAAAATAATGGTTATTTAATTAAATATGTTTGTATTTTGTATATAATAAACAGTTGTTCTTTTATATTAAATCTCAACAATTACAACAGTCTGTGTTTGCTTTTTCCTTTTGTTTTTCTTCTAAATAATTTCTCATATTATTTCAATGCAAAATCAACTAGAGAATTGACTTTAAAATGTTGTAGTATTATAATAGCCATTATATATTTGTCTTTTTATTTTCATGCTCATTTTCAGGATTTTTTTACACCAACCTAAATGAAGTATCAAAACAATAACTGGTTTAAAGATGATTTATACGAAGAAAATGTAAATGCATTGGTAAAAGTTTTATTCCCTTAAAAACAATTACAAGTATTTCAAAGTGCTCATTCATTACTACAATATTGAGCATTAATTTAGCTTATAACACATCATTTGTAATGAAAACATTTATAAATATGCGATTATAAATGCTAGAAGCTTCATCTCAGACTTGGTTGTTAGTCACAATTGAAATAAATACGGTAACTTTACAATTGGGTCCCATTCGTTGATCGTTAAATGCGTTTATTACCGTATTTATTAATCTTTGTTAATGTTAGTTGCTCATTGTTAGTTCATGTTATCTGAGGTGCATTAAATATTAAAACAATTTTAGGTTTGAATAATGAGTTAGTAAATGTTGGAATTAACATCAGCAAAAAGTATTTTTCATTGTTAGTTCGTTTTAACTAATGAAGTGAACTAATGCGAATAAATAGATCCTTATTGTAAAGTGTCACCTTAAATACTTAACCAAAGAGTTTTAGTCACTTTACAATAAGGTCTTTTTAGATTAGTTAACATGGAGTAATTATGTGCTATGTATGTTTCCAGCATTTATTACCTTTGTTTATCTTAGTTATTAAAATATAATTTGTATTTGTTCATGTTAGTTCATGCGATTTTTTTAAAATGTGTTAGTAATATAAAAATGAACATTAAGAAATACTGCAGAAGTATTGTTCATTGTTAGTTCATACGATTTTTAAAATGGGTTAGTAAATAGTGTTAACTAATGTTAATAACACCTTATTGTAACGTGTAACTAGTCTACTAGTCATTAGTATTACATAAAACTCATGAGTATTATAGAATGTGTTCAAGGTAATGTGCTAAAATGACAACAAGGTTGACTTTGATATGTTAGGAATAGTTAGATATGTTTGGTGCATGTTTGCTACTGCTAGTATGTTGTTGAGTCTGTCAGTGATGTGATGCTGAACGGGTCTGAACTGATCTGGAGTCAGTATGCGCTGCTGTTCATGATGGTGCCGATGGGGAGGAATGAAGACAGGACCCGATACACAACACTACAGAGGCTTCTAGCGTCTTTATAACACTGGTAAATTCATGACATTGGTTTAATCTGCTTTATTTGACGGTGTAAAGCGTGTCGGTTTTGTTCAGATGTTTTAACGGCTTGTCTGTTTCATTAGTTTCTGTCCAATGCTAACGAGATAACTGTTAGCATACATCCAACATACATGCTTTAACCATCACATATTTAGCGTGTTCAGAATATTTTACATTTGAACCGGTTAAAACGTCAAATGAACTGCGCTTGTGTCAAACGACACCGGTTAATATCATCTATAAACTAGTGTTAATGGCGTGCTAATGAAGCTAACGCCTGTCATTGATGTGAATGGAGACTCTGCTAGCACATTAGCCTGTTAGCTTCTCTCTGATTATTTAAATAAACTACGACCGCTTTAAGTGATTATATGAAATGTGTGTTGCTTAATTATTTCAGTCCTTTTGTCTTCGGGATATTATTAGTATTGACCGGACAGAAGCAGATGAACTAATGACTGGAGCTTCAATGCACAGGTGAGCTAACAGTTAGCAGTAACTACTGACATAACAGTTTGTTTTTATACAAATATTTCCAGTTTAAGCTGAATATGAGACGTTTATGACTGCATGCGTTTAAAGTCTCTGATGTATTCGCGGATTTCTCTGTGTGTTATGTTAATATTTTCACGCATGATTTGGGATTGTCATCAGTGTCAAAGTGAACGTGGAAACTTCTAGAAAGTGTCCAGAATGACAGAAGCATCCAGAGCCATATAAACTCACCTGCTATAAGGCTCATTGTGTAATATTATGAGGGTTTTCTGTTGTCACAGTGTGTTCATCACTTTGAGACTGTGTAGTAGTATGAGAAAGGCATTCATAGTGTACACTGCCTGCCTTACACACCGCCTCAGTCAGCTGCCTTCCTAGACTGCATTTTGGGCATAATAACATAGTCAGCTGTCTTCTTAGACAGTGTTTTGGGGCATAATAACCTAGAGAACTTCCATATATAGCATTTCAAGCATCATGAGATGTTAAGCTCCCTTCCTAGACAGCATTTATGGTTACTATAACCTAGTTCTGTGTCTTCCTAGATAACACCGTAATCTTAAAAACTTGTATTGACATTTTCAGGCATCGAAGGTGTCAACTCATGTCCAAAGTGCTTTCTAGCTAGTCAGCTTGCTGGGTTTTGTAACGCAGCCGGTGTGTCTTGGTCATTTGTGATTTAGGTTCATTTTAGGTTGACCATTGTGTGTATTTGTTCTAGTTTCATGGCAACAGTGGTTTCCGTTTACTCATGGACTTTTACCCTGATTGTTTTGTAGTTATTTAACACCGGTCAGAAATAGTTTCCCTGCATTGTCCTAGTTTCTCGTGATAGTTTTCACAAAACATTACATTCTTTGTTATTTATATTAGAATACCTCTTATTACAACAATACTGTGAAACGGATATGTTGATATTTACTTTTCATTGTAATTATACTGATTTATGTAAATGTACCTTTGAATTACAATTGAGCATTTTTAACACATTTTTCTTGATATGTGCACATTACACTGTAATAGATCATGACTTATTTCCTTATTGTTCCTCATTTAATAACATAATAACATGCGGTTGTTAAAAGCATTCCGTGAGGAATGGTGTTATTTTAGTATTAATTATATACTGTCATAGTATTTATTAATTTTAATATAATTTTTTATATTTTCAGTTGTACATTTTTCATTTTAGACGTTCTTAAGTGCTTTTCTAATTTTATTCACTTCTTATATTGCTATTTCATTTTTATTTATTTTTATTAAATTTGCATAACATAACTCATTATTTAGTTAGCTGCCAAGGCAAAGTTTTAATTGTAATTTTGATGTTAAGTTTTAAGTTTTCATCTGACGTTTAGCCTACATGCTTTTATTTCATCTTTATTCATCATACATAATTGATTCGTTAAATAGTTTTAAGTTTTTCATCTCATATTTATCTCATTTTTGTTTTATTTCAGTTTTATTTTGTTTTCTGAAAACAATGTGTTTTTTTATCCAATATTTATTTTGTTCAGCTTTTTATTCGCTGAAAACTATTTTTAATATTTTATTTTATGTGATATTTGTCTTATTTTAGTTTAGCATTATTTAATATTTAAAACAATTTTTATATTTTGATCTTATTTTATTTCAGCTTTGTACTTCTTGTTTTCATTGGTATGTTTTTCATCTGGTATTTGTATTTTATTTCATTTATTGAAAAAATATTACTTCACCTTTAATTTAATCCCCCCCCCAAAAGGCCTGTAAATCCTGTTTTGCATTTGATTACTTGTTATTGTGTACTATGATTATTGTCCTAAACCTCTTTGAACTTATTCCAGCCGCAACAAAAGCAAGCACGTGGACACGAACTCAGGACTGAGCTCCTCCATCAGGATCATGGGAGAGAATGGCCCTCTCACGGAGGCAGCCATGTTCTTTGAGGACGAGGATGAGGATGTGGACAAACTGGGCCGAGAGGAGGAAGATGAGGACAAGATGGCCGACTTTGACAAAGACGACGACATAATCTCGGGACCCTCGTCCTCCTCGGGAAGGGTCTACGATCGCACCACCGTGCTCATCGAGCAAGACCCCATCCGCCTGGATGAGGAGGGCGAGGAGGACGGCATGAACTTCCTGCCGGAGGGAGAGGGCGAGGGGGACGAGGGCTCTCTGGCCTTCATCTGTGACCCGGAAGGCATGTCGCAGGGATACATACACCACACCATCTCTCCGAACCAGATACAGTTCATCATTAACCCGGGGTCCACCCCTATGCCGAGAAACATCGAGGGCGCAACGCTGACGCTACACTCCGAGTGCCCCGAGACCAAGCAGAGAGAGGTGAGCAGCTTATATGACAGAGCATTGCTTTCAGTGATGACCCTCATTGCTTTGTTTGTGTTAAATCTGCTTGTACCGGTAAGACCCGTTGTGTGTCCATGAGTCAGATCTGCTTGTTCAGTAAAAGCAAATCAGATAAGCTGTGATAGGGGATGTGTGTTTGCATGGGGCGTTCATCCCCACAGGATCTGTGTTTCCACATGATTTCACACTTCGAGCTCTGGACTCAGCCGTCCTCTGCTCTTACGGCTGGTTACTGGTCCAGTAAACTTCCTCCATCTGCGAGTCTGGCTAAATCACAAGATTGGCCCTAACCACATGCTAAACGTCCAGTCTGGAACGGAAGTCAGATGTTAATGCGCTGACCACTTGGTTTAGACTGATCTTAGCGCCCTATAAAATTCCATTGTCATGTTTCCAAAATGTTTCATTTTTATTTAATTTTTTTAGAATTCCGTGTTTCCTTTTTTTTTTTTTATGGTTTCATTAAATGTTAATAATCAGAACTCATATCTAAAAAAAAATTATACATAAAACTTTAACAAATTAATAGTTATTTACAATTTCAACTATAATGGTGCCCTATTAAATCTGTTTGATTTTGTCCCAAATTCTGATTTCTGTTGTGTTTTTTTTGTCTTTTTTAGATTCCATTTTGATGGTTTTATTCAATTATAATAATTAAGAAGCATGTTTAATTAATTGAATTCATTAGGCTATAACAATCTAAAAATGTATTCAAATAATTATTGCTCTTTGAAATCTGTTTGATATGTTTTCGGTTTGATTTCTCTGGGTTCTGTTTCAATAGTTTAAATAAATGTTAATAATAAAAATAGATTACAAAAATGTTTTAAATATGAAACGCATTTAATTTTTTCCTAAATTCTGTCGTAATGCTTTTCAAATGTTTATAATAAAAAAATATGAATTCCTGTAACTTTAACAATTTAATAAATTAATCAAATTGAACAATAATACGGCCCTTTGAAATATTTTATTATTTCAGAAATTCATGTTTTATTTGTCAGTTTTCTTTTTTATTTACACATTTATTGCACAAAAATGGTGGTAATCAAATGAATGCATAAAGTTTTAACAATTTAATTAATCTTTAAAAATGTAATCAAAATAAACAATACTTATTGTTTGGCAGAGATTTACTGATACAGTATTTTTTACACAGAAGCTACAATGACATTTTTATAAAATGAATTGGAAATAAAGTTCTGGGAATTGAATTCAGTTGGTTCTTTGGCATTGAGCCGCCTCTCACCATTTCATTTTCTACTGTAGCATCATGTTTAGGGTGAGTGTTACAGTGTTGACGCAGTCATCGGACAGTGGATACTTCTCCAACCCTTCGAAACGGTTGTGGCTGCTGAAATATTGGTGCATCACTAGCAGATCTTTATACTCAAGCAGTGTGTTTTTGGGAGGTCTGAGCTTATTGTGCCGCATCCATTTTGTTCTGTGATTAATGATGATGACTCAGTCTGAACACTAAATGCTCTTCTTCACTCACAGCACAGACCTCTGCCAATGTAATGTGTAGTGTTGAAGCTGACATTCAGATATCATGATCACAGTTTCTGCTTGTCTCGATTAAACATAATCTCCTCTGATATTTGCCCTCTGGTTATTTATCTGTTTCATTTGAATGCTCCATTTGCATTATCTTGCATTGGTTGTGGTTGCCAGATGCTGAGAGTTGAAATTCTCCAATCAAATCTTTTTTAAATCGATACATTTTCTGCTGTGGTTGACTTAATATTCCCAACCTGGCAACCATGCGCTCTCGCTCGCTGCTCTGTTGAGCTGAAAGCACTTGCAAACATGTACTTTAGAGTTAAGCATTCTCTATTGAGATATTCTGCTCAAATAAAAGCCTGTTCTTCAGTTTTTTGTTGGTCGTTTGTGATGTTTGCTGCGACTAAATCTGCCAGCAAACCATGCAAGTTGAGGTTTGATTGATTCTCTTGAAAGTTCAATAATTCTGATGAAATGAAATGACAGTGAGCGTGATTAATAATCATGATTATATTTTTGAGCAAAATAATCGTAATGAACTGTTTAATAATTATCTTGCAGTCCTACCAAGAGGCTTCCATAGATATAGTCTCAGAGACTATATGTGATAGATTGACTATTAAAAGCTGACAGATATTATGTAATATTTGTGATTATGTCATGCTGAACAGACTGAAGATGCAAACTCAAAGCATTCAAATATTGTCATAATGTAGTATTTCTCATGTGGAACGGCCACCGCGAAGCAGAAATAGAATAATTTGGCTGCAACAAATGGCTCCAGGTAGTTTATTTGCATTACACAGACTTGCAAATGACTGGCTTTTACTGCCGATTGTGCCACACGCAGACACACACACACACTCATCCACATTGAAAGGTCATTCATCACATCTACATCTACACAACTTTGTCTCATAATAACCCTAAATACTTGGATATGTTTGTAGTTGGCTTTTTTGTGTGTCACAATGTGTGTTACATGAGCTCTTTATTCTTGCTATTGTATTCAGAGAATGATTGATGTTGAAAATGTATGAGAGCTCAGCTGCATTCACAGTGTATGCCACAGCACCAATTACGCTCATATTATGCTCACATCAGATGTTTTTTTCTCATGACCTTTTAAACATGATTGCACACACATGCACATGCACACGACACTAAAATAAGTGATTTTTTTTGCATTTTTAAATTCATTTTAATATATTCATGTTTGCTACTGTTTAACATTTTGTGCCAGTAATATTTTTTGATGTTTCTGTAAGAAGTCTCTTATGCAGATCAAGGCTGTATTTAGGCCTGAAAAAAACAGTAAAAAATAATAATATTAAAATGTGAAATATTTTTTTAATGTGAATATAATGCAAAATGTAATTTATTTCTGTGATCAAAGCTGAATTTTCAACATCATTACTCCAGTCTTCAGAGTCACATGATCTTCAGAAATCATTCTAATAAGCTGATTTGCTACTCAAGAAACATTTCTGATTAATGCTGAAAACAGCTTTGCTGCTTCATGGTTTTGTGGATTTTTCTTTCCAGATTTATAATTAGTCAATGATGTCATAATTTTCTCTATTAAGCCCAACAGCTCACACGAAAACAAGAGGCATGATTTATCACGCAAACCAATCACATCCAATCATAACCAATCACATCTAATGTTGCGTTCATGCCATATTGTGATTACCGTAATTTTAAGATGACAACACGTGACGTTGTACTCGGAGCTGTTCACATCCTCGGACTCAGAATTATGGTTTTCTATGGCTACACTATCAATGCCTAAACGGAGCCTGCAGTGGTCAGGTGGTACAGCGGTCACGCAGTACAAGTCGTAGCTCTCAGAAAACTCCCAGTTCACAAATTGTAATTACGAGTTCGGCGATGACGTGAACGTTATTTACAAGTTGGAATCTCGTAATTATAGGAATTCTGATATGGCATGAACGCACCTCAATTATAGCATGATGGAGGCGTAGCCTCCTCTCACATGAGTTTCCCCCATTCATCTCAATTGACCGTTCGCAAAGAGCTTGATTGACAGGCAATCTGACCAATCAGAACGCAGTGATTATGTGCCGGCCGCTGCTGCTCTCCGCCATCTTGGCCGACAGCTACGGCCGGTGTCGTGACGAATTTTGCACCCTGCCAGATTATGCATCCCCTACTATTGGTAGGTTTAGGCGTTGGTGTAGGGGAGGGGTTAGGATTAGGGGTGGGGTTGGGATTAGGCAATCAGGTAGCAATTTCAATGAGGGGATGCATAAACTGGCAGGGGTGCAGATTCCGGCACAACACCGGTCTCCATAGAAATCCACGTTAAAACTGGGTAAAAAAGATAGACTAAAAATAAAAATGTGCGAAGGGTTAAGCGGTGCTGTTGTTGGCTGCCACAGTAACGGCAAAAAGCTAAGGTATTCCTTTAAAGTACTTGTTTTGCGTATCAGAAAACCTGTCATTTCCGGCTCTGTGTGCATGGCTTGCAGCGCTTAAGTTAAATACAGAGTGTTAAATAATACAATTATATGTTAAAACGAGCTCTTATCATTCTGTGGACAAACTCCCGTGAACTTCACCCCGATCGGGAGTTGTATATGCACGTGTGCTCATCTGTTTTTCATCTTCCCTCTCATTAAACTATGACAGGTACTTTACTGCATAAAGACGGTCACTGCGATATTCTAAAGTGATGAAACTATGGCGTTATGTATTTAATATTTTTTTGTTTTTTTAAGATTTCACGTTATATTGTCAGCTCAGACAATATGTAAATGCACATGTCCAGTAGCCACAGCTGTATCCCTTCTAGCCTTAACTACAAATCAGACAAGGACGATCGGTTCATGTGTTTGAGGCAATACAGTGATCTGTCACGATACAAAACGGTATTGTTTGAATTTCTTTAACAGCTGAGGGTCCTGAGACCTTGTTTCATATCAGAAGGAACCTGCTCTGTCTTCTCTGTCGGTGTGTTTTCAGTTTCCTCTTTGCTCTGTGATGTATTTTTCACTGCTTGAGAACATGTGTTGAGTGTGAGAGCGGCATTGTTCGTCAGTCATGGCAACAGTAACTAAGGAGGGCGGGACTTTGCAAATGGTCAATTACCCCCCAGTAAATTCATGGTACATTATGGGGTCTCTGTTGAAAGTCAGTGGGCTGAGGGGAGACAAGCCTCGGCTGTAACTTTAGCTGTGGTTGTCGCTGTTGGACATTTACTTTATAAAAGCAAGTGACTTTTATACTTTTAATGTCATATTTACTAATATTTGTGTTGTTTTATTTTTGTAATATTCATTATTTTCTCATCCAGTTTTTTGAGGAGACACCCTTGCCTACTCAGAGGAAACACCCCTGGTTGATTATGTACATATTTGAATGAAAATGTTGGGAGATTTTAAATATGAAGTGTAGCATTAACATAACACTGAGATGACATGGTCAGAAGCAAATGATGTGATGCATCATTAAAGTTCAGTAGTTAGACAAATACAGTGCAGAAGACCATATGAAGATAAAAATCACATTTGGGCTAGACTGTAGAAGACCTTAAAGTGGGCATGACATTTCCAGAACAAATGAAGTAAGATGTGTTTTTTGAGTTATTAATATGTAGTTTGTCTTGTGTGTTTGCCTGTTTAGAGCAGAGAGAGATCAGCATTATCTCACGGCCTGATGTTCTTTGCTCCCGGGAACATAGATGTGTGTGCGACGAGAGATTTTGCTGCTGAATACTGATCCGTGGCTTGATGTGAAAGAGAGTCTGTTTGCTGCTGAAACACACACACACACAGAAAGAGAGGCGCAGGTCATTCAGGGCCACACATAAACCACTCAGAATAGAGCTCAGTGTTTCCCAAACACAGCAGGACACGCTTTATTGATCCATTGTTATGATATAGATGGTTTCAACGGCAACACTAAACAAACATTACTGCGCATGCATGCTTTTGTGGCCCTAACTTAACTTCCAGTAGACATCCAAATGAATGAGAATGAGAGAGAATGAGAATGAGCTTTATTGGCCAGGTATGTTTACACATACGAGGAATTTGTTATAACGACAGAAGCTCTACAGTGCAACAGAACAAGAATAATATACAAATAGGCAATGTACATAAAAGCAAAAACACCACATATAATATAGACAATTATCTATGTACAGATCTGATATGTACAAATTTGAAATGAAAAAGAAGTATGTGTAATGAATACGTAATGTATAACAGTGTTGTGTGTTCCACGTTTATTGTCAAGTGTTCATGAGATGGATTGCCTGAGGGAGGAAACTGTTCCTGTGTCTGTTCGTTCTGGTACTCAGAGCTCTGTAGCGTCGACCAGACGGTAACAGTTCAAAGAGGGAGTGTGCTGGATGTGAAGGGTCCAGAGTGATTTTGCCAAACCTTTTGCTCACTCTGGATGAGTACAGTTCTTGGAGAGTGGGGAGGTTGTACCAATGATTCGCTCAGCATTCCGGACTACCCTCTGTAGTCTTCTGAGGTCAGATTTGGTAGCTGAGCTGAACCGAGGACGGATTCAATGATGGCAGAGTAGAACCGTTTCAGCAGCTCCTGTGGCAGGTTGAACTTCCTCATCTGGCAAAGGAAGTACAACCTCTGCTGAGCCTTGTTTCACAATGGACTCAATGTGATTGTCCTTCTTCAGGTCCTGAGAAATTGTGGTGCCCAGGAATCTGAATGACTCCACTGCAGTCACAGTGCTGTCTAGGGATGTGCAACAGTGATCGAGTACTCGGCCGTGACAGCGATGATCGATCATGAAAACGATGATCATGGGGGAAAAAATATTCTTTTTTTCAACAGTATGCAATCTTCAATTACAATTGTTTTCGTTTTTCATATGGCTTAGAAAACACGCAGGCGATTTTAGGAATCACTTAATAATGTCGATGAAAATATAGCACAAATCAGCCATAAACATTAATGACATAAGCATTATAATGAGAACTTTATAGAATGTGAAATCTATAGTAAATCCTCTCCTTGCCGTGTCTCAGTGCCTTGTTGAAAGCACATCATGGCGGGAGCGCTCTCTCTCTCTCTCTCTCTCTCTCTCTCTCGCACATTTATCTCTCTATAGCACATAAAGTTCACTTTAATTTCATAAACATAGCATTATAATGAGAACTTTATAGAATGTGAAATCTATAATAAATCCTCTCCTTGTCCGTGTCATGCGTTGTTGAAAGCGCATCACGGCGGGAGCTCTCTCTCTCGCTATAGCGCGTAACTTAAAGTTCACTGGCATATGCATCCTTTGTGTAGATACAAGTTGTAATGTAATGTCTATGTTATGTATCTAAGTTATCTGATTAATATCATAGGAAGTGTCATAAAACGGGTTTCAGTTTATTGGCATACAGTCAGCTTCACCTCAGGCAGCTATTCTTTTTTAGATGCTTCTTTTTTTAACATTGCTGCATCATAATCTAACATCTAATCATGTGTTTATGTTTTCATAGACATGTTTTCATGTCATATTTTTTTTTTTACATTAATTTTCATCACAATCTTCAGATATTTTAATTATCTCCCCGCACACGCCCCGAACCCCCGAGTACTTGATTAATAATTGTTTTAACCTATCGATGATCGAAATAAGAAATTGCCAAAAATGCCCATTTGCTAGTGCTGTCTGGTGAGTGGGGGGCCAGCTCCTTAACCTCCTGTCTTTAAGCAGACTCGTCACCATCCTGGGTGAGGCCGATCGGTGTGGTGTTGTCTGCAAACTTCAGGAGCTTGACAGAGGGGTCTTTAGATGTGCAGTCATCCGTGTACAGGGAGAAGAGCAGTGGGGAGAGAACACAGCCCTGAGCAGCTCCAATGCTGATCGTACGGGTGCTGGATGTGTATTTTCCCAACCTCACTAGCTGCTGCCTGTCTGTCAGGAAGCTAGTGATCCACTGACAGATGGAGGTGGGGACAGAGAGCTGTGTCCGGGATGATGGTGTTAAAAGCGGAGTCTACAGACAGGATCCTCACATAAGTCCCTGGTCTGTCCAGATGTTGCAGGATGAAGTGCAGTCCCATGTTGACCGCATCATCCACAGACCTGTTTGCTCTGTTTGCTCTGTAGGCAAACTGCAGGGGGTCCAATAAGGGTCCAGTGATGTCCTTCAGATAAGCCGAAACCAGTCTTTCAAATGATTTCATGGCAACAGACGTTAGAGCCACAGGTCTGTAGTCATTAAGTCCAGTAATTTGGGGTTTCTTTGGGATGGGGATAATGGCGAAACATTTGAAGAATGAAGGGACTTCGCACAGTTCCAGTGATCTGTTGAAGATTTGTGTGAAGATGGGGGCCAGCTGGTCAGCACAGGACTTCAGTCAGACTAGTGTCACACCGTCTGGGCCTGGTGCCTTTCTTCTCTTGTTCTTTTTGAAGACCTGACGCACGTCATCTTCTCTTATCTGCAGTGCAGATGTGGGGGAGAGGGGGGTTGCAGGAGGTGTGAATTTAGTTTTTTCAAACCTGCAATAGAACTCATTCAAATCGCCTGCCAGTTGTTGATTATCCACAGTGCTCTGGGGGATGGTGTCTTGTAACTGGTGATGTCTTTCATACCTTTCCACACTGAAGCAGAATCACTGGAAGAGAATTTGTTCCTTAGCTTTCCAGAATAATTCCTCTTTTCCACTCCGATCTCCTTTTCCAATGCGTATTTGGCCTGTTTGTACAAGACTTTGTCCCCCTTCTTGTAAGCATCTTCTTTGGCCTGACGGAGCTGTCTGAGTTTTGCAGTGAACCGTGGTTTGTCATTGTTATAAGTTAGATGAGTCCTGGTAGGAATGCACATATCCTCACAGAAACTGATATATGATGTTACAGTCTCTGTGAGCTCGTCCAGATAATTTGCAGCAGCTTCAAAAACAGTCCAACCAGTGAGGTCAAAACAAGCTTTTAAATCTTGCTCTGCTTCATTAGTCTTTTAACAGTTCTTTATACAGGTTCAGCTAATTTCAGATTCTGCCTGTAGGTTGGTGTAAGATGAACCAAACTGTGATCAGAGAGTCCTAAAGCTGCTCGTGGAACAGAGTGATATGCCTCCTTTATTGCTGGGTAACAGTGATCCAATATATTACTGTCTCTGGTGGGACTGGTGGGTGTAACATGCTGTCTATATTTTTGCAGTTCGCGGGAGAGATTTGCTTTATTGAAGTCCCTGAGAATGATTAAAACAGATTCCGGGTGTTTTTGTTCCGTTTCTGTGATCTGATCAGCGAGTTTCTGTAAAGTCAGGCTCACGTGAGCTTGCGGAGGAATGTAAACGGTGGGGAAGTTGTGGCCTAATCATTAGAGAGTCGGACTCGTAATCAAAAGGTTGCGAGTTCGAGTCTCGGGCCGGTGGGAATAGCAAATGGGGGAGTGAATGTACAGCGTTCTCTCCACCTTCAATACTGCTCCCCGGGTGCTGCAGCATAAAAGGCTGGCCACTGCTCCGGCTGTGTGTGTGCACTTTGGATGGGTAAATGCAGAGCACAAATTCAGAGTATTGGTCACCATACTTGGCTGTATGTCACGTCACTTTCACATCAAACACTCACGAGAATGAACGAACAAATCTCCCGCAGCAAATAGAATGGTTTGCAGTTAATGAAGAGCCAGATCTGAACAGCACATCTTCTTTAACACAGTTACATCTGTACACCACTTTTCATTGATGTCAATCCGTTGATTCACAGTCAGATCTGATCAGCTGGAAGTTCGGCAGATGTAATGCGGTGTGCGATATAAAAAAAAAAAAATGATATCTCGATATTTTGGGATAACGATGATTATACTATATTTTGCAGAGTGTGTTATTGTGCTGATATCTGACTACCGTGGACAGCTGTAGTTTTTTATATTCTTCACATTCTGTGTGCTTGCATGGAGTGCTTTAACCAGTTACAAACTAGGGGTCGACCGATTATCGGCGCTGATATTAATCATTATTACGATTATCGATATCGGCCATTTTCAAAACAGATTTGCCGATAATTATTATAACTTTTTTTTTTATGCAAACAAACACACTATTTACATGTGACATTATTTATTGGTGAATAAATAATACAGGTGAAAGGATTTAATGTTTAAATTCACTATTTGGCTCGATGCAGCCTGTCTAAGCTCAACACTCTGTGGCCTAGAGCAATCTCCGCCCACCGCTCATCTGATATGTAGAGTCACGAGTCCGACCAATCAACGTGGAAAACTGAAGGCAGTCTCACACCGAAAGCACTTGCTAACTGGAGCTGCGTCAGTGATCACGCATCAGTTGTCTCTCAAAGGTAAGGCAGCAGCAGACGTTGCTGAAGTTGCAATAAATCACAATCCACTACACTGAAGTTGCAAAACACCTCAATATAACCTATGATGTCCGCGATGCGGGCGGAATCGTGGAATGCAGTCATATAATGGAATTTACTGTATAACGCGGAATGTCATGGAATTTGATGAAGTTTGGATGAATTAATCAAAATTAGGTCAGTACACTTAAATCGACTCACGCTATGGACTAGTAACTATAAATATTAAGCCACAAAAACACTATTTAAATATGAATCCTGCATGTTCTGCATCTCTATTAATGAATGACACAGACGTGCGGTTTCATTTACTGCACACATACATACTGAAGAGCGTGTGATGCTCGCGGTGTTTTCGGCATCTGCCGTCTCACTAAATGAGGACATAAATACATGAACAACATCCCCAGAACTGCTCGGAGAGTCACTTCATGAGCATTTGACCATTTCATTTGAGTAAAACGATCGTCATATCATATATACATAGGCTACAGAAACTTAAAAGGTCCTCATGGCAACCTGTCAAAATATAAGTTCGGTTTAGCCGAATATATTACTGTGGTGCAGTAGAATATACGTAATACAACTACAACAATTATTACAACTTTTGTTGAGAATAATCACACAATACGCTAAATACGTTTACTTTAAGTTTTACAAAATGTTTACAGAATGCTTCTGGGTGATCCCTGCACTTATGTTATTAATAATATTACTGTTTATTTAATGTTGTTATTTCAGTCTCAGCAATGAGACTGAGACTATAAACCGGAATATGGATGCCATCATGATGAAATTAACAGCTTTGCAAGTGAAACTTGATGATTTCAGAGATCAGAATGGACAAAGAGAATGAGCTGCGGTAGTTTGCAGCTGTTCGCCCCAAAGTCACAACAATTCAATCTTATCTTTTCTGGCTCCCCGTACCGGCGCCTTGGCCAAGGCCGTCTGGATAACCACCCTGAGAGAGTGATGCAGTGGGACTCTCTTGCTCCCCTCCCCCGATTACAGACATTACCCCCCTCCCCCATTCAACTGCCTCTGTAACGCTTTGTACCGCCACTAGGGCGAGCAGGTCTGCGACCGGCGCCGTAATAAATGGCACTGGACCAGATGGCTGCTTGCCAGAGCTGGATATGTTCCCCCTGTTGCAAGTCATGTGTTTATGGTATATGTGCTTTTGTGCTGAGGTGTTTTTTTTTTTTTCTGTTCTCAGACTGTACTCCAAATGGAGCATAGTCTGGGGGTTAAAAAAATTTTTTCCTCCTCTCTCATGTAAAAGCTGTATTTTTCTTAATACCCTGTCTTCCTGTTCTGTCTACCCCGTTGTCATATGTATGTTGTGTATGTATGGACAGGTTGATGGCTAATTTCGCTGGTACTTGTACTAGTGACAATAAAGGGCTACTACTACTATTAACAGTTTTCAGAATTAAAGACATGTTTAAAAGCATTTAAAGAACATTTTTTGTCATTACTCTTGTTATTATTAATTTTGTCATTCATTTTCATTTTTACACCAGACACGTATATCGGTTCAAAATATCGGTTATCGGTCTACTTGATCTGTAATAATCGGTATCGACATCAGCCCTGAAAAACACATCGGTCGACCCCTATTACAAATGCATATTTTTTTTACATTTTAAACATAAAACATTGAATACTGATATTTACAATTATTAAAAAAATGAAAATAGACTTTAAATGTGAAATTAAAACAGCCAGTAGTTGGCAGAAAGTCACTGGTAATAAGTGAGTCATTGCGACTGAACCGAATCATTTAAACGATTGAATCATTCAGGAATGAAGCTCATGTTGCTCAGAGACGCAAAACATCACTGTAGCTGTTTGGAATTATTTTTTGTCAGCGAAATGGAGCAAAAACAGGCTATATGGTGTCTAAAACATACGTCTCTTCATATTAACTTATTGTTTATTGAACTGTTGTATAAAATCAATATCAAATTTGTAATCATGCTTATTTTTGAAGAAAAATAGCACTCTTCGAGTAATTTTAACTATATGATACGTAAATATATAAATTTTCTGCCCCCATATCTTGAATTTTGTGATCATTCTTAATGCATTTTAATCGACTGAATCATGCAGTGAAAAAACACACTCTAAATGTGCGCGTGCACTGTTTAACCCGCGTCATCACCATGTAGGCTAATGTATGCGTGCACTCCATAGTCTGTTTTGTTTGGTTTTTGCAAAATACTCAATATTGTCAAATTGCACATCATTAAAACAACAATGACGATATATATCGCACACCCCTACTGTCTAGTATTTCATCATTCAGCCAGGTTTCCGTGAAACAGAGCAGCAGAGTTTGAAAAATCCTTGTTTGTCCAGGAGAGCAGAAGAAGTGTGTCCGTTTTGTTGGGTAGAGAGTGGAGATTACGCTAGATGGATGCTAGGCAACGCCGTTCTTAATCCGTGCTGACGAAGCTCAATTTTCCCCGTCTTCATATCCTGAAGCGTCTAAGCAGTGCGCAGCTCCGCCAACTTCAATGTCCAGCAAAATGTCTGAATAATCGAAATTCGGGAAAAGATTATGTGGTGTGTTCTGCCGAATGTTCAGCAATTCATCCCTGGTAAAACTGATCATGTTTGAGAAACAGGAAAAACTAACAAAAACAGTACACGCACTGAAGAGCTAAGCACTGTAGCTTCCATGTGCGGCGCCATCTTAGATCGAAATAGATTCAATCACAACTGCTAAGACCCCCTGAAGTAGATTATTTTTTGATAACAAGCAAAATATGTTTGCTGCATAAATCTGACGGACTGAGATGCAGCGATATCTACTTGGACGGACTTATTAAAAATGCTAATTCATTCTCTGCCAGCAGGAGGTGCTTTAAAGCGGGAGAACTAGAGGTAACGCCTGTTGGGTTGTACACAAAGCAGCGCTGAGCTTACAAACGCTGCTTTATCAGGCATATAACATGCAAGATGAAATGAAAATTACATCGAACATTTTCTAAAGACAGTGTTCCTTCAGAAATAGAGTGATATAAAAACATCCGCGCCTCGTTTTGATTTTTAAATGTGCATTTTGTTCTAATGTTTACTCAACAAAGCCTTTTGGAAATTGTTTTGATATCGTGGCGGGTCGCCACAAATAAATAAATGACCACAAACAACCACCTGAGCCCAACCATTACTCATCACTAACTTTAACTGCGTTTGTAGCCTCGCCACTAACCAGCCCGATTAACAAACACAGACCGGAAGTTAACTTCGGGCCAGGCGTGTGCGCCCGATGAAACCATCTATCTATAAGCAGCTTATGAAACATTTGAGCAGAATTCTGCTCATAGAATAAAATAATAACTAATAATAATAAAGTAATCTTGGTTGGTAATTATGTTGATCAGTATAACTTATTTTATTTAGGGCAATTGCATGTTATATATTTTTTAGACCACACACAAAACAAACTGTCAATACATAAGTAATTCTAGACCAGAGGTGATGAAACCAGGTCCAGCTTGCCAGAGTTGGCCCTTGATGCCCTTTGATCGGTCGCACCATGCCATATTACAAGAAAGTGGAAAAAATAGACAAGAACATATGCCACGGAAACATATTCATTTTTAATTTGTCTTTTCCTTTGAACAGTTTTTTTCAATATGTAACTGTAAATAATAGATTATATTTAAAAAAATAATTTAGACTACCAGTTTAAACATTTGGGTCAGTAATATGTTTGAATGTTTTTGAAAGAAGTCTCTTCTGCTCACTAATGATGCATTTATCTGATCATAACTACATCAAAAACAGTAATATTGGGAAATATTACTGTTTAAAACAAGTTTCCTATGTGAATATATTGTAAAATGTAATCGATTGTTGTGATCAAAGCTGATTTTTTTTTTGCATCATTTCTCCAGTCTTCAGTGTCACATGATCTTCGGAAATCATCCTAATATGCTGATTTACTGCTCAAGAAACATTTATCATGTTGAAATCAATTGTGCTGCTTAATATTTTAGTACAAAAATGATATACCTTATTTTTTGATAAAAAATAAAGTTTAAAAGAGCAGCATGAAATCCAAACATTCTACCATTTAATAGGCAAGCAAAGTGAATGTTTTAGAAAGCTCATATCACGCTAGAAATGAAAGATCAATCAAATATATTGCACTGTGAGATACAGTCAGTGTTGCATGCAGTGTTGTGTACTGTGCTACTGTTAAACGTAGCATGTGATATTCTGTGCATGCAGAACATTTGCACAGGCCTAGTATGCAGTATGCACAGAATGCATGCTGCAGAAGTCATATCAGTAGTATGGCAATCATTGGCCAGTATCATGACAGGAAATGAAGAGAGAAGAAGTGGGTCGATTGGGAAATGTCATGAGTCAGATTTGATGTCATATTGCACACATGAGCACCACGGGTTGCACCGTACGAGTTAACCACTTGGTTATGTATCTGACCCACATGCCACTTAAAGGAATAGTACAACCAAAAATGAAAATCTACTCAGGCTGTCCAAAGTGTTCCCACAGTGTGCCTGTGGCTCAGTAGTAGAGCGTTGCGTGAGCAGCGCAGAAGATCATGGGTTCAATTCCCAGGGAACACATGTACTGATAAAATATGTATAGACTGAATAGCACTGTAAGTTGCTTTGGGTGAAAGCGTCTGATAAATGTGTAAATGTAAATGTCCAAAATGTAGAGGGGTTTGTTTCTTTATCAGAACAGATTTAGAGAAATGTAGCATTACATCACTTGCTCACCAGTGAATGGGTGCCATCAGATTGAGAGTCTGAACAGTAATCCACACCACTCCAGTCCATCAGTTAATGTCTTGTGAAGCAAAAAAACTGCATGTTTGTTAAAAACAAATCCATCATAATAGTTCCAGCTAAAATAGGAGTCCTCTGTCCATAATTTTACTTCCTTCAGTGGAAAAAGTCACCTCGTCTGAATCAGGAGAGAAATATGCACAGTCAAGCACTATTTAGATGCTAAATGGTCTGTTTTGATGTGAGAGACAACAGAAGATGGACTTTTTCACTGGAGGAAGCGTTATTATGGATTTTGGACTATTACTGAATTTTGTCCAGAAGCAAAAGTTTGACCTTAAATACGTTATAATGATTGATTTGTTTCTTACAAACATGCAGCTTTCAAAGGTTTCACAAGACGTTAATTGATGTTCTGGACTCTGGAGTGGTGTGAATTACTTGTGATGTTTCAATCAGTTGTTTGGACTCTCATTCTGACGGCACCCATTCACTGCAGAGGATCCATTGCTGAGCAAGTGACGCAATGCTACATTTCTCCAAATCTGTTCCCATTAAGAAATAAACAAACAGACATCTCGGATGGCCTGAGGGCAAGAAGATTTTCAGCAAAGTATTGATAAATTTGTCTTTCCACTACATTACATTTTGTTCATTGTAGAGCCTGGCTTCTGTGAGAAAGTGTTGTTTATGGTAATTTGACAAAAAGGGCAAAATCTTGTTCATCTTAGCCTTTTGTTCTCCTTTTGAGACTGCCATTCCCAATCTTTCTTTGTGACCATTGGCTCTTTCTGTCTCTCAGGTGAAGCGATACCAATGCATGTTTGAGGGCTGTACGCGCACCTACAGCACGGCGGGAAACCTGCGCACGCATCAGAAGACGCACCGCGGTGAATACACATTCGTGTGCAACCAGCAGGGCTGCGGCAAAGCCTTCCTCACATCCTACAGCCTGAAGATCCACGTCCGCGTCCACACAAAAGAGAAGCCCTTTGAGTGTGCCGTGCAGGGCTGTGAGAAAGCCTTCAACACTCTCTACAGGTGAATAAGAGGACGAAACACTGTTTATTCGTTTTACATTTGCATGCTTGAGTCGCTGCTCCTACCCTCCTGTGGGCTTTGCTCCTAAGACAGCGATTGCATTGTATTAGGGTCTCACAGAAGCTCATGCTCATGTGACTGCTAGCCAGAAGCTACAGATCTGCTGACACTCACTTCCTGTGAGCCTCTGTTTGCTAATGTCCTGCCCCCTCAGATATGCATCTAATCAGCCGTAACTCTGCCAAGCAAAGAGTGCAGGTCGTTTTATTGGTTCCTTGGATTAAATTTCTGTATCTCACTGGGTCTCCCCATTCAGAGAGAAATCTCACTGGTCTGAAATCACACTCTTTATAACTGTATAATAAACATGTAATGTAACACAGCCAATCAGAAGACATCACAGTAGAGCTGGGTATTGGCACAGATTGCACAATTTAATTGCAGGCTCTTAATTCAGTTCGATTCAATATTGATTCTTCTGGATATACCAGGTACAGTATATGTGATTTTTTTCTTAAGAAACAATCTTTCTCAATAAATGCTATAAACTATGCAGGGAACCCTGTGACATTACTATAAAATTAACGGTTCAAATTTACCTTTAGTTAATTTAACCTTTGGTTAACTTAAATTAGTCCAAACCATTAAATTCAGTTCCTATGTTTAGGTATTCAATGATTTAAATTGAATTAATTTAAAGGCACTTTTTTTATTTATTGATGTTTCTGCTCCAATTTGTTGTTGGAATATAAACTTTTAAATGGCTGTAATAAAACCTTTCATTTATTTAAATAAAAAATGACAGCATGGACAGGTTAATTAAAAACACTGAATAAAGAATATGTAATATAGTGCACATATTTAGCACTATACTCTTCTCTTATTTTGTTCTTGCTGAATAACAATTTTTTTTTGGACATTGAATGGCTTTTCTGAGGTAAATGTTTTGAGACATTGTTTAGAGTGACAACATCGTACAACTAACAAAAATGTATCTTTGGATGTAAGAATCTGTATAAGTGAAGCTTGATTAAAATCCAGCATTATTTTTAACCCAGCCCTTCCGCATCGGTGTAAACTTGGTGCTTTGCATCTAGTTACTTACAAGTGTTCATTATTCATTATTCATTCACCCATACATAATTCATTCATTTGTACTTTGTGTGAAGGCATTTGCTCAATGACTAAACCTGATCACTGCATCATTACTGTGTCGCTCTCGTCAGACTGAAAGCACACCAGAGGCTGCACACTGGCAAGACGTTTAACTGTGAATCTGAGGGATGCACCAAGTACTTCACCACACTCAGTGACCTGAGGAAGCACATCCGCACACACACGGGGGAAAAACCATTCCGGTGAGGATAACTGATTAATTTATACACCACCCACACAGAGCGATCAGTATCACTAGAAGTGGACACAGTGGTCTGCTTTCTTTCAAGTAGTAATTGAAAGAACTCCTTAATAATGAATGTGGCACGTTTGCATATTAGTAACGATTGAGGCACTATCGTGTTTGTGTCTGCAGGTGTGATCATGATGGCTGTGGTAAGGCTTTCGCTGCTAGTCATCACCTGAAAACACACGTACGGACACACACTGGTAAGCCACCGGCTGTCTGCCCCATGAATGATCTCAAAATGAAAGCAATGCACTGACAAAGACTCATAACTTCTTTATCCTGTAAAGCAGGGGTCTCCAACCCTGCTCCTGGAGAGCTACGGTCCTACGGATTTCAGCTCACCCCAATCAAACACACCTGAACCAGCTAATCAAGGTCTCCAAGGCTGCTAATTACTTAATTACAGACAGGTGTGTTGGAGGAGGGTTGGAACTGAAATCTCCAGGACGGTGGCTCTCCAGGAGCAGGGTTGGAGATCCCTCCTATAAAGCCTACTGTGTCATATTTGATATGCAAATGTCTAAGGCCTCTAATTTATCAACATGATTAAAACTTTGCCTAAAAACCTGTTGCACGATCTACTAAATGCCTTCTGTTGTCTGACTGGTATTTTATAAGTTTGAGCACGTAAAAGGTTTTTGCTTTTAGTCTAATTGTAGAGATGTCAACCTTCAGCTTGTTGCTCATGCATCTTTTTGCTGTGAAATACTTACTGATTTTTATCAAGTAAACATAACGTTTTTATTGTTAGTAATATTTCAACTTACTGGACTGAAGCAACTTAGGTTTACTTGAAATCCATGCACCAATTGTTGTTGTTTTAGAATAATGTTAAAATGTGTTGTTTTCCCGCACAATACAAACTACAGAGCTTTGATTATAAAACTAAGCATTTAAATATCATCTTACAAATACATATTATTGGGAGATATAGAGTGACAACTGATATTTATATAATTTTATGTAAGTATCTGATATACTTTTATAAAGATTGATTTGCTTTTCAAGCTATCAGAATTTTATCTCACTTTTTGGCAATATAATATCAGCAACTGCACCAAATATCATATTATTGCTCAGGGGTTTGTTTCCTCCTATGAGTTCCATATTCTCTCTCAATCATATTATATGAGTCATAAAAGCATGATGTATCAATATTATACTCAACCACAAACAATTATGTAGAAACACTTAGAAACACTTTTATATTTTGTCCAATTCTATGACCTCACACAGCTGGGGTCACTGAGGTTTCTGACACAAACACATGAATATGAGCTTGGTGTAATACACTGCTCTCAAAACCTTTCATTCCTGTATCATGACATAGTCATTCTTTTTTAGATGTCAAATTGATAATCAAACAGTAGATGTGCACAATATTGCTGACTTACTCTACCATTACTACTAATACTTTTATTTAAACGTTTATGAAGGATCATGTGACAATGAAAACTAAGCTCTTGCTAAAATAAAATAAAGAAATATATAAATTTAAACTAATTAGTAATTATTATTCATCATAAATACTAACCCAGAATCTTTTATTTTTTGATGGCTGGATGGATGCTGGACGGATGGATGGATGCTGGATGGATGGATGGATGCTGGATGGATGGATGCTGGATGTATGGATGGATGGATGGATGGACGGATGGATGGATGGATGGATGGATGGATGGATGGATAGGTGGGTGGATGGATGGATAGGTGGGTGGATGGATGGATGCTGGACGGATGGATGGATGGGTGGATAAGATGGATGGATGGATGGATGGATGGATGGATGCTGGACGGATGGGTGGATGGATGGATGGATGGATGGATGGATGCTGGGTAGATGGATTCTGGATGGATGGATGGATGGATGGATGGATGGATGGATGCTGGGTGGATGGATTCTCGATGGATGGATGCTGGATGGATGGAGGGATTATTTAGATGAGAGAACCTGTCCGATTCGTCTCTTATGGTCTCTTTTTCTGTTCCAGGAGAGAAGCCGTTCTTCTGTCCGAGCGATGGCTGTGTGAAGACCTTCAGCTCTCAGTACAGCCTGAAGAGTCACGTTCGGGGTCATGATAAAGGTCCAGCGTTCACCATGAGCAGTCATCAGCTGTCAGAGGTGCGCACTCACATAATCACAGCCCTGTCTGGCTGCATTGTTACATGGCCGCTTTAGGACCGTGGACTTAATTGGTACTGTTGTACTTGTTCAACTGCAGGATCACTCGCTGTGCCTCAGTGATTTGAGCCTCATTTCCACAGACTCTGAGCTCCAGGAGAACCACAATGTGAGTCGCGTCCTCATTTCCACAGAGCTGTTTTCAGTCGTCACTCAGATACGAGTTCATCTCAGCACATGTTCATGTCTCAGTCTCAGGGTTTGGATCTGAACAGCGTCACCCCCATACGAATCTTTGAGCTGATGTTCCAGAGTCCTGAGAACAGTGTCAGCCCAGACGACCCTAAACCCACAGGCAAGAACTTAAGAGCTCACTGTGTTCAAATATACTGGGCCGCTCCTCTTATGCAGTACGGTTTGAATAAGTGCACAAGTATTTGTTAGTGTTTTATGTAATCAATTAAAGTATTTATTTTAATTTGATTTTTGAGAATACCAGACTTTCAGAGATTTTTGCAGGCACTTAAAATGTATACTGTAAACATGATAGCAACAGCCATACCACCCCTGTAGCCCAAGACTAGTGGCCCACTGAAGCTAAGCAGCGCTGAGCCTGGTCAGTACCTGCTGCTGCTGGAAGAGGTGCTAGGGAGGCCAGCAGGGGGTGCTCACCCTGAGGTCTGTGTGGGTTAAAACATGGTAGAATTTGTTAAACATGACAGAAACATGATAAAACTTTCCAGCAATGTGTTAAAACATGGTTACAACGTGTTAGAAATGTGGTAACAACATTAAAACATTAGCAATGTTCTCATACATCTTAGCAACGTGTTATAAAACATGCTAACACTATTAGGACAATTTTTAAACATGCTAGTAACATGCAAAAACATGTTAGAGATGTGTTTAAATATGCTAGCAATGTGTAAAAACATGCTATTTCTGAAAACATGGTAGCAACATATTAAAACATGTTAACATGGTAACAACATATTAATAGAGGACACAGACAACGAGCTGAATTCAAATTATATTAGTTTTATTAGGAATTGTAAATGATTAATAGAGTTTTGGAGCTCTTTAGTGGCGTGATGGATCATGCGCGCTCCTGCTTTGCCTCAGTTCAAGAGAAGCATGAGTGCATTCTTATTAGCATGAATTAAACATTGAATGAACATCCTATCCATGCTGAAAGATACACTTCACTAGTGTCTCGTGTAATCACTCAATGAGTGTTTCAACCGTGGAAAGACAGCAGCTAGAGAATACAGTGTCACATAACAGAAGAAAATACATTCAGTGTCCATAAACAACTGAGAAAGAATTGATTTGTTTATTTACTCATAATTGCTGTTTTTATTATAATTAATACAAATGTATATATTATGATATATAATATTATGATATTGTATACAAATCAATTGTTACTTTTAACCTTAACAATAGGGTTCCATGTATAGTTTAGAAAAGTTGAGAAAGATAGTGTTACATTACCAGTCAAATGTTTTTAAACAGTAAGATTTTTAATGTTTTTAAAAAATACTCTTCTGCTCACCAAGCATGTATTTATTTCATCCAAAGTACAGCAAAAACTGTACTATTGTGATTATAATAACTGCTTTCTATTTGAATATATTTTAAAATGTCGTTATTCCTGTGATAAAAGCTGAATGTTCAGCATCATTACTGCAGTCTTCAGTGTCACATGATCTTCAGAAATCATTCTAATATGCTGATTTGCAGCTCAAGAAATATTTTTATAATAATCATTATTATTAGCAATATTTAAAACAGTTAAGTACATTTTTCAATATTCTTTTAATGAATACAAAGATCCAAAGATCAGCATTTATCTGAAATAAAAAAAACTTTTGTAACATTATACACCATACCATTCAAAAGCTTGGAGTCAGTGTAATATATATATTATTATAAAAATAATTTGGGGGGGGGGGGGCTTTAGCAGGGATGCTTTAAATTGATCAAAATGATGATAAAGACATGTACACACGTGGTCTGAATTGTTGGTACCCTTGGTAAATGAAGGCAGTAAAAATAAATCTGTTAATTCATAATTTTGATCTTTTATTTTAAAAAGTATATGCTTTCATTGGATAGTAAGAATTTAAAATGTGGGGAAATATCATTATGAAATAAATGTTTTTCTCAAATACACATTGGACACAATAACTGGTACCCCTAGAAATTCTTATGAGTAAAATATCTCTGAAATATATTCCCATTCATATTCACACTCCAGGGTGATTATGAACATGAAATTGTCCAGCCATGGCTTCCTGTTTCACGGAAATATAAATAGGAGGGAAAACAATGCAAAGGCCAAATTCCCTTAATAATCCATCACAATGAGAAAAAAAAACAAATAATATATTTCTGATATGCAGCTAAAGATAATTGAGCATCACAAATTACTGAAGTGGGTTTAAGAAAAGAGCTAGAGCAGTCAAAATTCCCATTTGCACCACCAGGACTATAATTAAGAATTTCCAATCAACATACAATGTTACAAAACTGCCTGGAAGAGGACGTGTGTCTATATCGTCCTAATGCACGGTGAGAAGAAGAGTCTGAGTGACTAAAGACTCTCCAAGGACCACAGCTGGAGAATTGTAGAGATTAGTTGAGTCTTGGGGTCAGAAAACCTTAGAAAAAATAGTCAAACAGCACCTACATCACCACATGTTGTTCGGGAGGGTTTCAAGAAAAAGTCTCCTCACTCATCCAAAAACAAACTCCAGCAAATTCAGTTATCAGACACGACTGAAAGTTCAAATGGGACTAGCCTATATGGTCAGATGTAACTAAAAAATGTGTACTAAGGCTGGGTGATATATCGCATGCGATATCCATGCGCATTTCCTCTATTTGAAAGCAGGTGATGGAGATTTACCGCTAATCAAGGAACCGGCTTTACTGACGAGATGCGCATGCACTATATCCCCAGCCCTAATGTGTACAATGAAATATACTGTTGTATTTTTGATGTTGTAGGCCTATATTTCTGCTGGAGGTTCTGGGCATCTTGTTTAGATACACGGCATCATGGATTCTATCAAATACCAACAGATAAAAAAATCAATAAGTGACTGACTCTGTTAGAAATCTTATAATTGTATCTTCCAACCGTACAATAATCCAAAAACAAACCTTAAAAACAACACAAAAAATGGGTCACTGAGCACAAAACCAAGCTTCTGCTGGCCATTCAGTCCTCTGACCTGAACCCTGTAGAACGTGAGTGAGTGAACTGAAGAGAAGAAGCTGTGAATCTGAAGGATCTGGAGTGATTCTGGATGAAGGAATGGTCTCTGATCTCTTGTCAGGTGTTTTCTAACCTCATCAGGCATTATAGGAGAAATTGAGTTTTTAAAATAATCGTTAATAATATTAAAATAATATTTTTTTTCAAATAAAAGATCAAAAGGATTAACAATGCAGATTTATTTCCACAGCCTTCTTTGATCATATTTACCAAGGGTGCCAACAATTCTGACCACGTGTGATGTTACAAAATATTTATATTTCAGATAAATGCTGAAAGAAACCTGAAAAAATCTACGTAGCTGTTTTCAGCATAATAATAATAAAAGATCATGTGACTGGAGTAATGATGATAAAATCTCAGCTTTGAAATCGCAGGAATAAATTACATTTTAAAATATATTCAAATAGAAAGCAGTTATTTTAAATAGTAAAAAGAATCACATTATTACTGCTTTTGCTGTACTTTGGATCAAATAAATGCAGGCTTGGTGAGCTGAAGACTATTCTTTAAAAACATTAAAAATCTTATTGTTCAAAGACTTTTGACTGGTAGCGTACTTAATCGCAAGCTTGTCAATTATTCCTGAATAATTCTCACTCCAGGTTAAACTCAAAAGCTGGTAGCCCAGTTTGAAATAAGTTGAAGTTTTCGTTTTCCTGAACAACATTTAGAAAATTCACTAGCCTACAAGTTAATGTTAGATCTTGGTTAAGCACTGGTTAATGAGATGATAGAAGTAAGAGAAATAAGATTCATTAAACTAAAATTTGAAGTTACGGTCGGAATATATAGCTAATGTAAAGTAATCAGAAATATTTTTTTTATGCCAGGTTGGAGTTATACATTGATTTTCTGTCATGGTCTATGTACTCCCTTAATTAGCCTTGGCCACCCCATGTATAAAACCACCACTGTTAACAACATTTTATGCTAACAAAATGCTAGAAACATGTTAAGACATGTTAGCAATGTGTAAATGTATGGTAACAATGTCATTTTTAGTTTTTTTCTTTATAAAAGTATTAAGTTTCATGCTAGAAACATGCCACGAACAGCGTGCTAAAACTTGCTCACAATCTTTTTTAAAGTTCACTTATTAATACTATTTTAATGACATGATTTCCATCTTTAACATTTTAACCAGCATATTTATGACAAAATGTACTGCATAGTAGGAGTGAGCCATCACATATCCTGTGGCTCAGCCTGACATCAAGCCTCTGTCTCTCCAGATAACCTAGAGTCTTTTGGCCTTGAGCCGTCACCTCAGACAGCTGCTGCAGACGTGTCCACTCAGCCCCCTTCATCCACCTCATCCCCATCCTGCTCCATCACGACCCCTGATGTGGAGGCTCAGACTCCGCCTACGACACAGCCGGCCCCGCCCCCTCCCACTGTCAGCAGCTCATTACTGACCTCCACTTTCCCCTGTGCTCCGCCCACCTCATCACACTCACCAGAAGTGCCCGCTCCATCTGCACCCTCAGTCTCCCAGCACTACGTTACGCTGACCTCCACGGCTCAGCCGGTGCCTCCGCCATCCATGCCTGGAGTCTCCAGCACGCCGGCCGTGACTACTGAGGTGACGGCGGCAGTAACGCACACGGTGCCTTTGGCTCCTCCTCCTGCTACGATCACTATCTCCGCCCCCACGCTCGGCCTGCAGCCCAGCATCGTCATGTCCGATCAGAACCTGCAGTGGATCCTCAGCAGTGCCGCCAGCGTGCAGCAAAACCCTGAACAACAGGTCCAGCAGTCTACCGTTCAACTACATCTGGTTTTACTTAAGCTTCAGCTGCATGTTTCTATCTTATGTTTTGTCTTCATTTATTAAGCTGCCCTTAAAGGGATAGCTCACCCAAAAAATGAAAGTGTTGTCATTATTTACTCACCCTTGTGTCGTTCCAAACCCATAAGACTTTTATTTATATCCAAAACACAAATTAAGGTATTTTTAATGAAGCCTTGGAGTATTCTGTCACTCCATTGTAAGTCCAAATCTTCCAAAAGTTCATAAAGTAAATTGTGAATGTAAAAGATTTATTTTGTGTTTATTTAATTAACTTTTTGAAGCTTGAAAGTTTTAGTGAAAAAGCTTAAATGAAAAAAGAAATAGAAGAAAACATTTCTTAATTAGTTTTTCTAAAATGTATGGAAATCTTATGGGTTTGGGACGACATGAGGAGTACCTGATGACATGTTTCATTTCAGATATTCTCTGAATTCATTTTTTTACTGTTAGAGTGCTTTAACCATAGTTATGATCTCAATAATTGTCTAGTTTAGGTTTGAATTAATGGCATACATTGATTGATTACAGTTTTTGACATTACTACTGCTTTTGTTTTCAGGGCCCAAAAGTAGAGAAGGTCTTTTTTACAACATCCATACCAGTCGGTGGACATTCAGGTATGCAGCCCTAACACAGAGAGTGCAGTACAGATTCTCATGAGTGTCTCTCACAGGTAGTTGTTGTGGTTGTTTCAGGGAACGCAGTGCAGCAGATCGGTCTGAGTCTGCCGGTCATCATCATAAAGCAGGAGGAGTCCTGCCAGTGTCAGTGTGCCTGTAGAGACTTGGCTAAAGACAAGAGCACTGCCTCCTCGCTGGAGAAGTCAAAAAACACATCGCCGCCACCTCCTGCCACTGCTCCTGCTTCTGCTGCGCCTCCTCCTGCCGCTGCGCCTCCTCCTGCTGCTGCGCCTCCTCCTGCTCCTCCTGCCGCTGCGCCTCCTCCCGCCCTCCCCGAAGAGCCTCCCTCCTGCTGCCCATCCAAACAGAACCCCGCTCAGCCCCAGCAGGACAACCTGGCCGCTCCGGTGACCCCCAACACCCCCAGCGATGGCCTGGCCAGCATAGATGTCTCAGATCTGCTCAGTCCAGACACCACGGCCAAAATAGAGGCTCTGCTGATGGTGGTGGATGAGTTGGGCATGACCGATGGAGGCAGCAGCAGCGCCCTCTAGAGGCTCAGGCCTCACTGTTCATCTGTACCGTGTACAGATGGGTATCTCACATACACCTGTACCTCTGCTATAGACACGCGTGCGTCTCTCCCCAGGCCTGTGGCGTCCTGATCCGAGTGAGTGGTTTTTGGTGCACTTTTAAGGGAGAGTAGCAGGCGGAGCAGATTAAGGCACCAGGAGAAGTCGTTTAGTTGCTTCTCATAATGATTTGAGTCTGGGTAGTGTTTTAACCCCGCTGATTTGTTAGATTATTTCAGAGATTATTTAAAGATCTAAATCTGCTCATAGAGATTCACCGTACTAAACAAGATGAGTTTTCTCCCGGCCACGTGCTGTACTTGAGTTGAAACCCACTAGATGTCCTGCACGTTAGTTCACTGGTTCACTTCAACAGAAGGCCTTCATCACAGTTTGTGGGTAATGAAGTCATCTACGAAAGGTCCTGCACATCGAAACGTTGAAGTATTTTATGTGTAATTTATTAGAAAGGCTGCAGTGCCCAAAATAATAACAATGTGATTTTTGAGATTTTATTTTACAGTTTATCACTCTTGATAAACTGCGATGAACATTTACCTCCCTTTTAAATGTAATTTAGCTTTGTTCGGCTGCCTATAACTTAGTATTTAATTATATGTATGTTAATTTATTAAAATAATCAATTGTTGGATAAATGTAGATCTTTTTCCCAACTTTTCACTATATTTTCTAGACCTTCCCCAAATTAAGTCTGTCTTTAAGTGAATCTTGTGAAACCAGTCTAGAAATGTTCTGGGTCATATTTCCCACAATCAATTCAAAAATATAAAATGATACTTTTTGCATAAAGAAAATTAACCATTTTTTATTTTATTTTTTGATTATTAATAACACTTGAATATCTCCAATTTTCATCATACTAATGTAAAAATAATATAAACAATAAATAAATATATTATTTAAACGGAATTGAATTGAAACTGATTTGAATAAAAAATATATGATATCTATATAATTCTAAATATAATTCTAATGAACGGTTTGGCTACTTTAGTAATCTCCACGAGTACAAATCTTAATGTTGAAGCATATAATGATATTTTAGGGAATTGTGTGCTTGTAATTTTATAGCAACAGTTTGGAGAGTTTGGTGATGAGTTTGTGGCTCATTTAAAGTCACACCAGAGGTGTTCAGCTGCTTTCTGCAGACCAGTCAAGTTCTTCCACACTGACTGAATCATAATTTCTCTTTGATCCTTGTCTTATACATAGAGGCACTGTCATGTTAGAATAGAAGGGTCCTGTCCAAACTGTTGCTATAAAATTACAAGCACACAATTCCCTAGAATATCATTATATGCTTCAACATTAAGATTTGTACTCATGGAGTACAATTACTAAAGTAGTCAAACCTTTCATTAGAAGGGGTGACTCAATACTTTTGGCAATATAGTGTATATCATGGCCACAAATTAAGAATTAGTTCCTACAACATTTTTCTTGAAACACAGTTTACTAATTTGTTTTATTTATATAATGGACCCTGATTTACTACAATGAGGAATCAAATTAATATATCATGGCCATAATTTAGGAGTTCACTCCCGCATTGTAGTAAATTGTGGCCACTATTTGCTAATTCATTCCCTTGTTTTAGTTAAATTAATGTGTGGCTATGATTTGTCAAATCAAGGGAACAAATTAGTAAATTGTGGCAATGAATTAACAAGTCATGGGAACAAGTTCTTAATTTGTAGCCACAATATACAATATAAAGACTTTCTTTATGCAAAAAATAGATGTTGAATTTTGGATGAAATATGAATACTCTGTGATGAAATCGAATGCTTTTGCCTTCGTGATAGGCAAGTGGTTGGGTTTCCTTTGTTTTCCCCATCGGTTGTTACATATCTCTGTTTCCCGCCTTTTATGAGTGTCTCCCTGCACTTTTTCTTTCGTGAACCCCGTTTCTAAACCCGCGTGAGTCTCTTGGGACCCGCTCAGGGATGCAGAAAAACAAGCAATGCTATATATTCTAAGATGTTGTGTGCGTGTGTGTGTGTGTGTGTGTGTGAGAGTGCGTGCGTGCGTATGTATGGCTTCCTGACCAGATAAGCAGACACAGAACTCATCTGACCTGTTGTTTTGAACCTGCTTGTAGTGCACTACCCAGCCACGGTTCAGCCGACCCGGCCAACGTCCGCTCGTTTGCCCCGCATTTATATACCACTGCTGTATAGAGGTTCTAAAGAGCTGACCGTGATGTAAATACATAGTACATTTGAGAGGATAAATGTTTAAGCCTTTAGATTGTATTTGTATTTTTGTATAGAACTATGAGAAATCAGAGAGACGTGACTGCACTGCCTTTACTGTCACCTGTGCATCTCTTATGCAGTGTGTAGTTCTCCACAGATCCTTGTGTTTCACACTCAAGTAGGACAAGAATTGCCTTACAACTCATGACCGTTATTTCATTTTAGCGTGGACTAGATATGGAGAATGTGAATGGGATCGATATTACTGAGCGAGCCTTTTCCTATCCTGTGCCAAATGAAACCGTGAACTGACAGTGATGCTGGTAGCTCATGGTAGAATCTGTCCGTCGCTCCCTCGATGTTAATTACTTGCTTTGCTATTTATACACTACATGTTGTTGTTAAATATCTATTAATGGGACCTGTGCAAACCTAGTACTAGAACATTATAAAGCGATCTGTCTGAACAACACCGTTTTTCCTTTGGGTCCAGCCAATATATTGATCAATCGTACCTTAATAATAATAATGCACATGCTTTCTGATCTTATTGTTTGTTCGCATATTTCACTAACGCAAGTTACTTTACATGAAAGATTCGTTTTGATTGAAGGCAGTTATTATTCATCACCTAACACAAATAAGGAACTATGCAATGTCATAGAGCTTGTAGAAAAGACCTCAAATCACTCCATCTGTACATGTTCATAAGAAAAATATCATGTGTCAGAAACAGTCGTGTCCTGTTGCATTGAGGATGTCAAGTTTAAAAGCCTTTTTTTCCTTAAGTCTCACCCATCAAAATGTTTTTGTGTACAATTATGTTTGGCGTGACTTCATCGGTTTTGTTTCGTATCTGGGCATTGCAATGTTGTATTTGTATATTTCTTTCCTGTTGAAAATTATTGCTGCTTTATTGTAATTTTTATTTTATTGACCCCACATGACATGAAAATCTTGCATTTGTTTTAATGTTGGTGAAAGAACGGTCAATCATTCTGGTTTCGTTCTTGCTCAAGATTGATTCTGGTTCATGTTTTTTAATCATTCCACCTTCATCAGGTGCCATCATCATTACGTTTTCATTCACACATGGGTCTTTTCAAGGCATTAGCTTGTGGTTTGGTGGTCTTTCAGTGCAACACACTGCTTTTCATTATTCTGGATGTGTTCTGGTTCAGGCCGCATCAAAGGACACGAGAGAAGTTGTTCTGGCATGTTAGTGGAGTTTCAGAAGCTTGAGGTAAAGAGGAAACAAATGCTTCCATAACAACTGCTTTTGATACCCAAAGTGTGAGGAAACTGTAAAGATCTGTATTTTTAAAGAATGTATAATGTGAATTTTTTCTCATATGCTTGTTTTGTATAAAGTATTATGGCAAAGTAATAACTTTTTGAATCAAAAAGAAATACAATACCAGTAAAAACCTGAGTGCTTACATTATTTCACACATGTACTTGTTGCATAAAGAAATTGCTCCATTCTAACACTTTCACATCATGATTTTATTTATATTTGAACACTTGTAAAGTGCAAATACTGAAAGGAAACCGTTCAGTTATCCAGTCCTCCAAGTGATGCATTTTCAAGGCCTCTTTCCTGCCGAAATAAACATGAATGAGTATCTCTGCAAACAGCATTTTAAAAGCACGTCTGTAAATGAGATTAAATCCTACAGCAACTATTTTCTGGATTTCCAGCAGGTCATTGAGGATCATGCTACAGAGCTCGATCTGCTCCTGTCTGTCAGAGATTCTGCCTTCAATCGCCTCCAGATGTCTCACAGAAGGGCACTGTTTGATAAAAACATATTTATTACTCAATTAAATAAGTGTTTAAATAGACTCAGACGCATGAAATTTACCTGATCTGCAGGGAGATCTTTTATTTGCGTGTTTGATACTTTAGTGTTTTCTGAAATATGGACATTAATGAGAAATATCAGTTTATAAAAATTGTTCTTTAAATTGACGAAAATGTCTCACCTGTAACTGACGCCATTTTTTAGTTTTGCTTGTAAAATGGTAAATTCGAGTTCAGTCTTAATTATATTAATTAGTAATTAGTCCTAATTAATTACATGAGCGCATTAATCATATGCATCGGTCTTAACAAGATGCACCTGGATTGTTTACTTCGAATATGTAGTTCCTGCACGACTGAAATAAAGATCTAATTTTATAAGTAATTAAATATTTCTTGTACCGCTGTTTTGTTGTAACGGGACTTTTATTTTGAAGCGCTGTTTTTTTTAGCGCTGTCAAACGTGGCTTCCTGCTTTATGAAAGCATGCTGTCTTGCGTCAATGAGCCGAGCTGTTTATGGTACTCCTCAGCTTTATTCGCTCGGCCGGCATATGTTTAAATATTTACTCGGTCTCACCAAACAGGCCGTTTTGGAGCGTGAGCATGTGTAAAGAGCTGAAGAAGAGAGTCCTGCGGTTACCAGCGCAGAGCTTCGACGAGCAGCAGCAGGGTAAGAGGTGATGCTTGTTCGAATAACTTTCATATGGCCATTATGCTCTCAAATGTGCTACTTCAGTCGAGAAACAAACGCTACTGTCATTTCTCCACTCGTGTTTTATAGCACACACTCTGTTTCCTGTTTTACTCTCAGCTAGCTTACGTATATTTTTACATTTCACTTCTGATTATACCCTGTATAATTTAGTATGTGACGAACAAACAAACCTTGAACGTTATATGGCACTTCTGGCTCTGTGGACTAATGAAAAATACACTCTCGCTAGTCATGTACGTTAATGTTTTTAAAGATCCAACGTCGGATATACATACATTTTTATCATCAATAATTCTACTGCAGTGTCATTTCCACTATATTTCAAGTTATGTATTATGAACGACTGGTGCTAAAATAGGTTCATGACCATGTAATGCCATTCTGTGGTTGAAACTGGAAATTACATTTTAAACAATTTTTGTGGTAGATAGACAAAATATTTGTTGTATTGTCATGGCCAGAGATTTACGTAAATATATAATCATATTTTAGAAAAATCACGGTATAAAGTATAATCTTATAAACCTTTGTTTTCTTCACACGTGAGATGTTTTGTACAGCTAAACAAATTAGAATATCATGAAAAAGGTCAATATTTTTTGTCAATCATTTTAGAAAGTGAAACCCATATATTTTATCGATTCATTACACACACAGTTAAATATTTCAAGCCTTTATTTCTTGAAATGTTGATGATTATGGCTAACAGATAATGAAAACCCCAAATTCAGTGTCTCAGAAAATTTTAATATTACATAAGATCAATTGAAAAAGGATATTTTAAACCGAAATGTCAGGCTTCTGAAAAGTATGTTCATTTCTATGCACTCAATACTTGGTTGGGGCTCATTTTGCCTGAATTTCTGCCTCAATGCAGCGTGGCATGGAGGTCGATCAGTCTGTGGCACTGCTCAGGTGTTATGAGAGCCAAGGTTGCCCTGATAGCGGCCTTCAGGTCATCGGCATTGTTGGGTCTGGTGTCTCTCATCTTCCTCTTGACAATACTCAAAATATTCTCGATGGGGTTCAGGTCAGGGGAGTTTGCTGGCCAATCTAGCACAGTAACACCATGGTCATTGAACCAGCTTTTGGTACCTTTGGCACTGTGTGCAGGTGCCAATTCCTGCTGGAAAATGAAATCAGCATCTCCATAAAGCTTGTCAGCAGATGGAAGCATGAAGTGCTCTATAATTTCCTGATAGATGGCTGCGTTGACTGTGGACTTCAGAAAACACAGTGGACCAACACCAGCAGATGACATGGCAGCCCAAATCATCACTGACTGTGGAAACTTCACACTGGACTTTAAGCAACATGGATTCTGTGCCTCTCCACTCTTCCTCCAGACTCTGGGATCTTGGTTTCCAAATTAACTGCAAAATGTACTTTAATCTGAAAAGAGGACTTTGGACCACTGAGCAACAGTCCAGTTCTTTTTCTCCTTAGACCAGGTAAGATGCTTCTGACGATGTCTCTGTTTCAGAAGTGGCTTGGTAACCCTTTTCCTGAAGATGTCTGAGCGTGGTGACTCTTGATGCACTCACTCCAGCTTCAGTTCATTCCTTGTGAAGCTCTCCGAAGTGTTTGAATCAGCTTTGCTTGACAGTATTCTCAAGCTTGCGGTCATCCCTGTTGCTTGTGCACATTTTCCCATCCAATTTCTTCCTTCCAGTCAACTCTTAATTTAATATGCTTTGATACAGCACTCCTTGAACAGCCCCCCCCCCCCCCCTTTCAGTAATGCCCCTCTGTAACTTACTCTCTTTGTGGAGGGTGTCAATGATCGTCTTCTGGACCATTGCCAAGTCAGCAGTGTTCACCAATATTGTGCTTTCAAAGAACAAGTGATACCCAGAATTTATACTGTATAGATGGCCATTTATTGAAACTCAAATGTAAATATTCTAATATCTTGATATATTTATTTTTGACTTTCATTAGCTGTAAGCTCTAATAATCAAAATTTAAAACAAAAACGTTTGAAGTGTTTTACTTTATATGTAATGAATCTAAAATATGTGTAAGTTTCACTTTTTAAAATGAGTTGCAGGAAAAAATGAACTTTTTCACCATATTCAATTTTTTTTAGATGTATCTGTTGTCTCACTGGTAACCAGTCTACACTTATTTTTATTAACTTCATTATTGTTGGCTTTGGCAAAAATTATGATAACTGAGACGTTTACTCAATACACGTTTAGTAAAAGTACAGACATGTGTAACAAATGTTTTTTTTATTTCACTCTTTGTTCGGATTATTGTACTTTACATTATGAATATAAAATCACTTTTTTATTTAGTGTTGATGGGTCTGAAAATGAAAAAAATGTGAATGAAAAAACACAAGGTGTTTACAAAAATAAATCTATCTTAAACTTTTTAATGTGGGCCTAATATATCAGTAAGAAGGAAAGCTGAAGTCAGTGTTTTGAAGGATCAGCCCTTGGTTTGTGCCTGTACTTCTGTAATTGTATTTTGTGTTTGTTGTGAGCACAGAGTGGACCGAGATCCTGGCCGTCACAGTCAAGGCTCTGAAGGCGGATCAGGTCGTGGCCGTTCCCACCGACACCATCTACGGGCTGGCCTGCGTGGCTCAAAGCTCTGCGGCAGTCAGGAGAGTTTATGATATCAAAGGAAGGAATGGAGACAAACCTCTAGCCATCTGTGTCGGAGAAATACAGGACATATACAGGTTTGTTCACAGTCTTCAGATCAGTTTACTGAGACAACACTGCTGTTGAAAGGTTTGGGGTCAGTAAGATTATGTATTTGTTTTATTAATATTCCGTAATAATGCATTAAATTAATCAACTGCATGCACAGATGTTTTATAGCCTAATATTACTAAATATTTATATTTAAAAAAATGTTATTTTGAACTTTCTATTCCTCAAACAATCCAGAAAATGTCTGTTACCACAATTTTTGGCAGCACAACTTTTTTCAACATTTGAAAACATCAGAAATGTTTCTTGAGCAGTAAATCAGCATATGAGTGACTGAAGGATCATGTGACACTGAAGTAATAATGCTGAAAATACATCACAGCAATCAATTACATTTTAAAATATAATAAAGTAGAAAACTTATTCTATTTCACAATTTTACTGTATTTTTGATCAGGAGACTTTCATAAACATTAGAAAATTGTACCAACATCTCATTTTTAAAATAGTAGTGACATTGACATGTACTGTGCTCATATGCACTTAAGGAATATGTACCATGTTATTACCCTCTGATCGAGTGACAGTACAGTATGTCTGTTGTAAGGCGGGTTCTGGATGTTTTCAGGTTCTGTAAGGTGTCTGTGAAGGAGGAGCTGCTCAGAGATCTGCTGCCTGGACCGGTTACACTAGTTCTGGAAAGATCCACCACACTGAACGGAGACCTCAATCCTTTTACCAAGGTTTGCTTTACTTACACTCTGTTTGCTTGAATGAATGAGTATATATATATATATATATATCTCTCTATCCCTTGTGAAGAGTACTTAAGAAAATTATTATAAAATGCAATTAGTTGAACTTTTTGACCCACTTAATTAGAATTTAAATGTAACTTCATAATTATCTATCTTTGCAATCTATGGTTGAAGTGTTGCTTCTGAATGTACTGACAAGCATTTATGATAAACTAAAATATACTTTAATGCAGGGCTCTGTGATGTGGGGGGGGGGGGGGTGTTGAGAAGCACTGCACTAGAGCATCCCTTTACTCAGACACAGTGGAAGATCTGATTCTTATGAAGGGATGCTCTAGTGCAGTGCTTCTCAACCCCCCCCCCCCCCCCCCCACCACACTGATTCTTATCAGATCTTCCACTGTGTCTGAATGAAGGGATGCTCTAGTCTAGTGCAATGCTTCTCAAACCCCCCCTTAAACCTATAAAATAATCCGGCTCCCCCATCCCACCTTTAAAACCTTATTTAAAAAAAGACCTGTTCTGTCTAATTGCCTCTCTGTGCTGATACTGTATATCAATGCAGCCAAATTCTCAATAAGACTGTTTTACTTTATATATTTGACTGTTTCTTTTGTCAGTCAACGGGATGAATATGAAATAGTGACTGAAGCACAGCCCTTTAAGAATACACGAGAGAGGGTCTTTCTTCCAAGAAGCTAGTCTGCACAAAAATCATAATTGATCCTTTTATTGAGCCGTTGTCTGATGAAATCAAATAATACACAAGATCAGATGAGACAAGACAATTCCTGTGCTGTGATTTCTTCTATATTTGCATGTATAATTAGAGAAGCAATACTATCTGTTTTAACTGAACGGGCTGCTCCTCTCAGACGCTCACTGAACAGAGCAGATGCAGAGAAAGAGCTGCGTGCGCGCTGATCTCGCGCCGTTGTGGCAGTACCAGATCACAGAGACTCGCTAAAGTTTGTCCAAGAAGTTGCTAGATTTGGCCCTAGTCACTTTTTAGGAAAAAAAAGTCGCTATGGGGGTCTGAAAAGTCGCTAAGTTGGCAACACTGCATGCATCTCTACTCACCTCTCTCTCTGTCTGACTGCAGCAACACACGCATCAGACGTACACACGCGTACTGGAATATCTAGACTACGGACAATCAGAGGGGGGTCCGCCCTTCACTATCTCTGATTGGTTTAAACCACGATATGAGCCTAATGTGTGTCTGTTGTTGAACCACAGGGAGACTTTCACAGTTGCGGAGACTTTTTTTTTTTTACGGCTGGTCGCACAGGTGCGACCTCAGATTATTATTTTTTTTTCACACCCTTGAGAAATTGCTCGCACTCTGGAGCCCTGCTTTACTGTAATTTCTATTGAAACTTGTCATATATTTGTATCTTCACATTTGTAATGTCTGCTTGGTACATTTTAAAGCATATTTCCTTATGAATGTCAAATACACTAAATAAAAAATATTATCAAGTACTTTTCTTGTGCTTTAGTATGTTCAACATATCAAAATAAATGTACTTCATTAAAGCACAACAAAAGATTATTACAATAAGGATTCAAAATGTACCTTAAACCTATTCATGACATGATTACATTATGCACTTTTTAAGTGTATTTAAGTGTGATATGAAAACGTTATGCAAGTGCATATTTAATACATTTAAGCACACTTTTTATTATGTGTGTAGAGTACTGTCCTCTGTTACTGTCTCTTCTCAATCATGTAATGTCGTGTGCTGTAGCTCATAGGGGTTCGTATTCCAGACCATCCGTTCATGAGGCGTCTCTGTCAGATGTGCGGCGAGCCGCTTGCTCTCACCAGTGCTAACGTCAGCGCACACACCAGCACGGTTGCTGCTAACGTAAGTACAGAACTCCAGAGTTATTTCTAAATGAGCCTTAGTGTGTTTGACCTGCTGAATGTTTTCTGCAGGAGTTTGAGGACTTGTGGCCCAGTCTGGCTGTTGTGGTGGACGGTGGCCCGATTGGAGATAAAAGCCGTTTGGGTTCAACAGTTGTGGATCTGTCTGTATGCGGCAGATACCGTATAATCAGACCGGGATGGTGAGCAACTCGCAACCATGTTAACACATTCATAAAATGTGTGTGTGTGTGTGTGCAAATAACAAAAAGGGGTTTTCGAGCAAGAATACAATAAAGGTTTAATACAGCATACATTTTTTTTCCGTACATTAAAATATGTCCTGTTCAGTTTCTTTTGTTTCAGAGTAAAAAAAAATAATGCCATGCACTTTCAACCTTGATTTACTTAAGACGCCCACTAAAATATCAATGTAACAATATTTTACATACAAAAAAACTTGTCAGTCATATTTCGAACTAATTCATTGTAATTTAAATCTTTACCACTATCCTCCAAAACCACAAGGTATTATCCATTTGTCAGCAAGACATTTTTAATAATTGAAAATATAATATTTAGTCATTTTACAGACGCTTTTATCCAAATAGACTTACAAATGAGTTAATTTAGTATGATCATTTATTCTTTTAATATATACAGGCCAGAATATTTTTTATGTGAATCTGTTACACTGAATGACAGTGAAACGTTTCATCCATATTTTGACAAGTTTTTGCAAACATTAAAGTAGGCACTTGACTTGCATTTAATATCTTTCATGGTATGTAGTATACATAGTATGTAAGGTAACACTTTATTGTGATAGTCCATTTTAGACATTCTACTAACTTGAAATAACTGTAACTATGTGTCTGTTAACTCTCAGTAGGGTAGGTTTAGGGTTAGTAGAATAAGTTGACGTATATTTGCACAGTTTCTCAGTCCGTATATATTGTGGACCCATCAAAATAGTGTTCGATATGAAGCAGACAGTCTACTAATACTCTAATGACTGCTAGATGACATGTAGTTACAAAGTTACTTACTGTTAAGGTCCTTGCGCATGGAGTGAAAAACTTTCGCAGACGTTTTTCGTATTCGTCATCCTTTCCTATCAAAATGCATGCTACGGATGCGAAAACGCAGACAATCGAACCTGATCTGAATTTTTTCATGATGGACGAAAGTTTCGGAGACAGTGTGTAAACGTGATTGACACAACGTAAGGTCGTATTTATTTTTTAACGTGAGAATTTCGGACTTTGTGTGCAATGGCCTTTATTTTGATAGTCCACTTTAGACATTTTACTAGTGTTGCCGTATATAAAATCACTTTTGTAAGTTTAATTTGATGCGCACATCAAAATTGGATGTCTCTTCTTTGATCCAGTACTGATCAGTTGACATTACTAGGCATTTAGTCGACCGTCTTGGCACATCCCTACTTAAAATAAAGTACGGGCCTGTCTCTTGTCTTGCAGCGCTCTCTCTGCTACAGTTCAGGTGCTTGAGGGCAAGTATGGACTGCTGGAGGATCCTGTCAACCAATGAGATTCAAGCACAGCACAAACCTGCTGTCGGTCAACGTCAGCGCAGAGATCAGACGTTCTTCTGAAGTCTGTGCGGTTCTCAATAATGTGTCGTGAGGGTCTGAGTTTCTCTGCTGTTTCACCTGAGTGAGATCTGAGTGTGCTTTTGAAAAGACTGATCATCTCCGTCTATTGAATACACAAACTCTATATACAAGGCTCTCTTGTTAAAGACAATATTTTTCTTACTCGTAGTCAAACGTTTAGTTTCTAAGGAGTGTGTTTAGATGTTCTATACAGTGGAATAATTCTGTTGACATGACCTCTACACCACTGAGATGCTTTTGGGGATACACTGACGGTTATGTTGGGAATATTATAGTGAATTGATTGCTACAGTAATAGTTTAGAATCAAGGATTTTGTTTTGTTACTTGGGATTTTATTTATTGCAATTTTAAACATCAAATTATTGTGCTGAGTTTTCAGAGGTCACTTGCTCTCTGGCAGAGCCTCAGTCTTTTTATAAAATTAAAACGACCTGAATCTGATGTCGGGAACTATTATTGTACTGTTTTGCATTGTGGGCCAAAGCAGATTAATTCATCTTCTGCAGATGTTATGCAATAGTCCCGCTCATTTGGTATTTGCAGTTAAAACATTGTCCGTGTTAGCCTACTTACATTTTATTTCATACAATGAGTAATGCTTGTGCATTTGTGGATGTGTTAATGTCTTGGCCAGCCATTGTAAATGGGGTTAAGCCATGTTTCTGTTCTTCTGAGACATGGAGCATCAGTCTAGGGAGAATGACTGGCTGTATTCAAGGGAGATCGTGCAGCGCAAATCTTCACTTGCTGTTATGTGAGAAATGAGTTGCTACGGATTGGATGTTTGAAAACATAAATGTGTGAACATTTGATTTGAACCTCATTGCCCAGATCAGAGACCTAGTGTGCATGACATATATAGCATTGCATGTAATGGTGCTTTTCAGAAAGATTGTATCGCTTCAGAAAGATTGTATTTAAGAGTTGAAGGTAGAGTCTCTAATCAAAATTAAAATGATAACCCAGTTAACTGACATGGAATCAGTGAATCACGGCAGGAGGCAACTAGTTTTAATAATGTCATCAGTAACTGAATATTGAAACCCTTTAAATATCAGGGAATTGTAAACTTGTGATGTATCAGGTAAGGGAAAAAGCATTTTCTAATTCTAAAAGTTGTTGGCATGTTGCACTAATATACCATGTCAATGCTTCTCTATCAAATTACTTTTGGAGCAATAAACAATCGTAAGCTATTTGTTTTCTTTGCTCAATTCGCACTTTCCTTATTCATGACAGTAAAGAATCTGTGTATATATTACATACTCACCGGTCACTTTATTATGTACACCTGTTAAATTGCTTGGTAGCACAAATTGCTAATCAGCCAATCACATGGCAGCAACTCAATGCATTTAGGCATCTAGATGTGATGAAGATGACTTGCTGAAGTTCAACCCGAGCATCAGAATGAGGAAGAAAGGGGATTTAAGTGACTTTGAACGTGGAATGGTTGTTGGTGCCAGACGGGCTGGTCTGAGTATTTCAGAAACTGCTGATCTACTGGGATTTTCACGCACAACCATCTCTAGTGTTTACAGAGAATGGTCCGAAAAAGAGAAAATATACAATGAACGAGTGGCAGTTGTGTGGACGAAAATGCCTTGTTGATGTCAGAGGTCAGAGGAGAATGGACAAACTGGTTTGAGATGATAGAAAGGCAAAAGTAACTCAAATAACCACTCGTTACAACCAAGGTATGCAGAATACCATCTCTGAATACACGACACGTCGAGCCCTGAAGCAGATGGGCTCCAGCAGCAGAAGACCACACCGGGTGCCGCTCCTGTCAGCTAAGAACAGGACACGGAGGCTACAATTCACACAGGCTCACCAAAATTGGACAATAGAAGATTGGAAAAACATTGCCTGGTCTGATGAGTCTCGATTTCTGCTGCGACATTAAGATGGCAGGGTCAAAATTTGGCGTAAAGAACATGAAAGCATGGATCCATCCTGCCTAGTCTCAAGGGTTCAGGCTGGTGGTGGTGGTGTAATGGTGTGGGGGATATTTTCTTGGCACTCTTTGGGCCCCTTAGTACCAATTGAGCATCGTTTAAACGCCACAGTCTACCTGAGTATTGTTGCTGACCATGTCCATCCCTTTATGACTACAGTGTACCAATCTTCTGATGCTACTTCCAGCAGGATAATGCACCATGTCACAAAGCTCAAATCATCTCAGACTGGTTTCTTGAACATGACAATGAGTTCACTTTACTCAAATGGCCTCCACAGTCACTAGATCTCAATCCAATAGAGCATCTTTGGGATGTAGTGGAACGGGATGTAGTGCATCATGGATGTGCAGCCGACAAATCTGCAGTAACTGTGTGATGCTATCATGTCAATATGGACCAAAATCTCTGAGAAATGTTTCCAACCCCTTATTGAATCTATGCCATGAAGTATTAAGACATTAGTAGTTTGGCTTGAATACATATTTTGTTTTTATTTAAATGTCAATACTGTCCTCTGTTTTTGTCTGCGCTTGAAGTCACAGCATGTAATATTATATTCTGTGGCTCATATGCACTCCTAATGTGTGGTAGATACTATAATCAGTTTGGTGAGTAACTCCCAGAACAAATTCATAAAAGGTCTCAAAAACAGAAGACATTTTGATTCTGAATGTTGTTGTATATAGTTTTGTATATTTAGTCCATGGTTGAAGGTTGTTTTAAAAGGTGACTGGTCAAAGCCATTTATGGGTTAATTTCCTAGAAAATATACTGAATTATACATTTTCAATTAGTAAATGTACTGCTATAGTGTAAGTGGAGCCGGGTGTACCTGATCAAAAATGAGGTTCAGGAATTCTCCGTGGATGACAGTGGAAGGTTTTGGATACGGCAGTGTGTCTTTGCTCAAGCCTTTGTGTGTTTAGGGCTTCAGTTCACAGACTGACACCTTGACTTTACTCTGTAGAATTTTCTGATGTTGATTTCATGGAAGATCAGTCCAACCCTTCACTGGGCCACTCTGTTGTACACTTAACACATACTGGTTTCAATCCGTATGATAGGCTGGTTAAAGTAGCAAAAGTTTAAAAGAGCTGCTTACCCTAACTATACTGCTCTCTTATGTAGAAGCCAAATATGATTTAAACCTCTTTCCACATACCTTGGCATTGTTTATTATTGGTATATGATTTTTTTTTATTTACATTTAGATATGCTATATGTGATACCAGTTAATAAAACCATTTATTTTAAATTAAATTTTTTGCCTCAAAGTTCTTTTTTTTTATTAGTTTAAGAACAACAACACTTATCTTTTCTTAAGATAAATCCACAGCCAACACCATCACTTGCATCTTATGCACTTTTTATTTCTTCATTCATATTATTCATTGTTAATCTTTTTGCTAATAAAATGTTGGTTGCACTTTTTACAATGTATGTACTTACAGAGCACTTAACTAAGAAAATACTGGGTAGTAGAAGGTAACGACATGGGATAAGGTTAGAGTAGGTTCAGAGTTAGTTCCTAGTTATTATCCCCATTTATTGTAATAATTATTAGTACAAGCTTATGAGACATGTAGGACACCACTGTAAAATAAAGTTCCTTGTGTTGATAATACAGATAGAGGCACTACTAATTACAGTGCCCTCATTAATATTGGCACCCTTAGCAACCTAAATATGAGCAAAGGTGGCTGTGGAAATAAATCTGCGTTGTTTATTCTTTTGATCTTTCATTCAAAAAATTCCCCAAATTCTAAACCTATCATTGAAATAAAACAAATGAATGTGGGGGGAAAGTCTCATGATATGTTTTTTCTCCAAAGCATGTTGGCCACAATTATTGGCACCCCTAGAAATTCTTATGAGTAAAATATCTCTCACACCAGGGTGATTAAGAGCAAGAAATTGTCCAGCCATGACTTCCTGTTCAACAGGGTTATAAATATGAGGAACACAAAGGCCAAATTCCCTTATTCATAACAAGGAGTAATACCTAAGAATATAGTCCTGATATGCTAAACAAGATTGTTGAGAATCACAAAATAGAAAGTGGCTGTAAGAAAAGTTAAAGCATTGAAAATCCCCATTTCCACCATCAGAGTAATAATTAAGAATTTCCAATCAACTAAAGATGTTACAAAACTGCATGGAAGAGGACGTGGTGATAATCAAAAGGTAATTAATAATGTGGTTTAAATGTAAAAAAAAAAGAAGTACATTTAAGACATCTTGCCATACCAGGCTATTCGAACCAAATGCTTTTACTCAGTATTAGGATATGATTACTTGTTTTTTATTACAGCCTGTGATCAATAATACATTACAAAAATATTGTACAAATTGGGCTAAAATGAATTCATATCACTCATCTACGTCTACTTTCTATCATCGCTTGGATAAGGCAAGAAAGAAGTAAGGAGTCTTCTTTCTGGATGTTTTTTCTCTAATGATGAGGCGGAATATTTGGCTAATGCACTTATATTATTGCACTGGTTGGCTGTATTGACCAATAGGATCTGGCTGCAGACAGAAAAGTGTAAATCCATGCTTTGGAGAATACAGCGAACATAAATAAAGAAACGAAGTTCCTTGTCAGATTTCCCTAACAAGCAACCATATATTTTTAAATAAGTCCAAAAAACCGCAACCAGGGATATTTTCCCGCAACTTTACAAAAAAAGAAGCCCAAAGTCGCGTATAATAAGCGAACTTGGCATCTGTGCTGACGCGTCCGTTACGAATTCAAATGTTGCCGCTTAAAACGACAGGTTTTATGGCAGGATAATTGAACGCTCATTGGCTCTGGCCTGCGTTCGTCACAGATTACGACATGCCGTGTTTCTGGTTTGAATGATGCAAGCACGCGCGCGCGCGCCTTCACGAGTTCAGTGAGAGCGAGAGGATCAGGAAAATTATCTGGATAATATTTGCAGCGATTAACAACATAAATTCTGCTCTGCACCTTACACAAACCTGCTGTATTCCGCCGGAGAGGACTGCGACTGCAACGCATCGTCATTTGGGTTACTTTTGGTAAGTTAGTGCTTTTGAAATTTTTGCAATAAATGATTGTAATTGCATTTCTCTGTCTGCCATGTTTTTCTTATACTGTACAGAAATAACTATGTTTAGTTTTAGATGTAGGGATTAGCGATTATAAAAACAAAAGTAATGCTATATATTGTTACTAAATGGTTATTTACCTGCATATTTCGGTCAATTACGTTTTACATCCTTTTATATTCGCTATTATAGGTTTAGGTTTTGGGGTAGGTTAAGGGGTCTAAAATCTCAATTGCTTATTAATAAAATGATAAAAATGCATTTATATGAATATTTTAATGATATAAAAGATACGTAAATATTTTTAGTTTTTTTAGCTAAAAATACGTATCGATTTGTACGTTTTAAACGTTGAAATATGTCTAAATTGTGTTTTATCATCATTAAAAAAGTACGTTTTGTGTTTGTAAATGTTACGTATTAATACATGCGTATAAACATGAGACCAGGCTGGACAGAAACACAAGTTTCTGCAGAGTGCTTTACTTTCCCAAGCCTTTACAAGGTTACATTTCTTAATAGCCGTACTTTTCCACACATGGTAAGAAAGTCAAAAACACATTCTACCATATCATACTTCTAAAGCTCGGGCCCTCATATTTAGGGCCATGATGACCTTCTAGGTCATGGACAGACACTTTTGGGAAATACAAAATATAATAAATAATAAAATCTGAATTGTCTGCAAAATAATTATTTTGTTCGTTTAATTAAAGATCGTGCCTAAGTCCCGACTGATTAGCCCCTGATACGTCTCTCAACATAGCCACACACACAGTTACATATTGCCTAAACTTTATTGAAAACATAACAAAAATTGAGAAATTTCTTGTGAGGACCAACAAGCCAACCGACGCACCACCAGCTGCAAAAAAGCTTCGAAGGTACGATGAAGCATACCTGCAGTTTGGGTTTACAGTCACGGCTGATCTGAGACCTCAGTGTGTTGTGTGTGCCGAGGTGCTGGCAAACGACAGTATGAAGCCCTGCAAATTAAAAAGGCACCTCGAAACAAAGCATGCTGGCATTAAAAATAAACCGGCTGAATATTTTAAAAGAAAGCTTGATGGCCTCCATTAGCAACAGGCAACCATTTCAGTGCACAGCACTGTGTCTAAACAGTGTTTGGAGGCATCGTATGTAGTGGCCAAAAGAATCGGTAAACTGGGTAAACCGCATACAATCGCCGAGACTCTCATTTTGCCGGCAGCACAAGACGTGCAGAATTATGATAGGCGATAGTGCAGCAGCCAAACTCGGTGCAGTACCACTGTCCAATGACACAGTCGCTAGGAGAATTGAAGACATGTCCAATGATATCAGAGAGCAATTGATAGAGTTCGTAAAAAAGAGTCCTTACTATGCGCTGCAGCTGGACGAATCCACTGATATTGCTGGGCAGGCACAGCTCCTCACCTATGTCAGGTATCTGCGGGACAAGGCGATTGAGGAGGATGTCCTGTTTTGCCGGCCTCTTCAGTTGCAAACTACAGGAGAAGCCATTTTCAATGTCCTTGATATTTTTATCCATGAAAATGGTTTGGCCTGGGACCGATGCGTTGGCCTATGCACGGATGTGCGCAAGCAATGACGGGGCGTGAGCATGGCCTAGCTGCTCGCGTTCAGCAAGTAGCTCCACTTGTGAAATGGACACATTGCATGGTCCATCGCGAAGCACTAGCTACTAAAAAAATGCCGGTTCTTTTTGACTCCGTGCTGAACTAATCCGTGAAAATGATAAATCTCAACAAATCACGGCCGCTAAACTCTCGCTTGTTTGGGGTCCTCTGCCAGGAAGATGGGGTCAGGGCACGAACAGCTGCTTCTGCACACTGAAGTTCGCTGGCTCTCCAGGGGGCGGGTGTTACAGCGGTTGTATGAGCTGCGAGAAGAGGTGAAGTGGTTTTTGACAGAAATCAAATCAGATCTGGCGAAGCATCTGGATGACACTTTGTGGCTTGCGTCTCTGTCCTATTTGGTCGATATATTTGACCGCTTGAACAGCCTCAACCTGTCTTTGCAAGGCCGCGGAACTCATATTTTGCTCCTTGCAGACAAAGTGCATGCCTTCACACAAAAACTAGACCTCTGGCATGGCCGCATCAGTCGAGGGAACTGCGACATGTTCCCCAGCCTTGCAGACTTTATCACTGATGCAGGCACGTCACACGATTTCTCCTCCCTATTTCAATCAGCGTCTGAGCACCTGTCAGCAATGAGAAAACAATTTGCGACATACTTTAAAGAGGATTATCGCTCTTTTGCGTGGGTTCGAAATCCGTTTGTGTGCACAGCAAACGAGCTATCAATTGATATGCAGGAACAGCTTATTGAGCTGAAGAGTGACAGTAGACTGAAGGAACTCTTTTGCTCCTGCCCTCTTTCGTAATTCTGGGCAGCATTGATGCAGGAATATCCTGAACTCTGTGACGTCGCCTTAAAGATTCTCCTTCCTTTCGCGTCGACATATTTGTGTGAGGCAGGATTCTCAAAAATGACTGCACTCAAAACGAAATACCGCAATCGTGCACAAATCGAGGATGATTTGAGGCTATGTTTATCAAACATTGAGCCAAGAATTGAGGATCTTTGCAAGGCAAAGCAGGCTCAGGTCTCACATTAACATCACCTACCTGCAAGCTTCTGTAAAAAAATGCAAATGATGCCTACTATTAGGCCTAGTAATAATAACAATAATAAAGCATAAATTAATATCAGAGGTCTGGTGCCAATTCCCAATTATAGCAATAGCCTAGTAATGATAATAGGCCTATACTGATGATAATAATAATAATAATAACAACAACAGTAAAGCATGTAACCTCATATAATTATATAGCAATAGCCTAGTAATGATGCCTACTACTACTAATAATAATAATAATGTCTGCAAGCTCACATTAGAAGTCTGGTGCTACTGTCAATTATTACAATAGCCTAGTAATGATAATAGGCCTACCTGCCGCTACTGATGATGATGATAATAATAATAATAATGTGGGCCTAAAAATAATAGCCTAGGGCTATCTATCTATCTATCTATGCAAGGTGGTGTGTGTGTGTGGGGGGGGGGGTTGCACTGGGGCCCCAACTGCAATCAACCAGCTTTGGGGGGGCCCAGCTTGCAAAAGGTTGAGAATCCCTGTGCTAAAGTATTCACTGGCAAAGTTCACTCTTCCTCTGAGGTCTCACAACTAGTCAGCAGTAGCGCTGCTTTCATCCATCCGCTCTATCTCTTGAATTCTGCAACCAGGGGCAGATTTAGGGAATCGGGGGTCCCAGGCACATATAGGAATGGGGCCCTACACATATGCACATTTACCTAGATCAACCTTGAGGTTCCTTTTCGTCGGGATGCTTGTTGCTGCACAATGGTGTCCCATAGTTGAGTCCAATATTTCTACATATTTTATGTAGATGTTATAATAGGATTATTTCATTTATATTTATTCATTCAGCAGATTTTATTCTTTCATGTTGTAGACCACGAAATAGCAATTTACAATTGAGGTGCAAGTTTGAACAAAAACAAAATATATTATCATTTCATAATATATTTCATTTTTGTTCAAACTTGCAAACTTTTAAATCATTTTTTTTTTTTTTTAAAGGGATGAGTCAGAAGTATAAATTATTTTATTTAAAACAGGTTTATGTGGGTGGATTTTGTTGGTCTGAACAAAAACTGCAGACTGGATTATGGACCTTTTTCACATTTCTGGGTTTATCAGCAGCGGAAATCATCATTGTTGGGTTAACTTGAGCAATGAATGGGAGAGTAACACAAATATATATATATATATTTGCATTCCCATTTTGTTCAAATAGCAAAATAAAAACTCTAGGATAGTGTTTTAATGACTTTCAATAAAATAAAACAATTGAGAGAGACTGATAATGACAGCCAGAAGTGCAAACATTGTCAAATTTACCGTTCCTCCCATAGACGCTGCATTTTTATTTGATGCAAAGGTAATACAAAGAATAGTGTTATAAATGTACATACATTAAAAAAAAAATACAAATATCAAAAACGTTTGAGGATTTACGATGCTGATGACCAGTGTAGTGGGTAACGCATTACAAGTAATGTGAGTTACGTAATAATATTACTTTTTTCAAGTAACTAGTAAAGTAGCGCATTACTTTTTTCCATTTATTGACTGAGTGCGCTGTGTGAACATGATCTCACTGTAGATCTAATCTAGACTAAATGTGAACGTGTATTAATTCATCCCACTCGCAAAAAACAGATTCAGTATTCATCAAAATGAATTAAAACAGTGATATGCAAACTCAGAATATGATGCAAACCTGCAATAATTAAATGTTAAACAACACAAATATATCTAATCTCCTTTTATTAACCAATGTGTTTGCTGCTGACCTTTGATGATCCAGTTCAACATAAGCAAAGATGACTTTACATTAACAATTGTGCTTGATTGCTTTTTTTATTGCTGAAGAGTGTTGATCCTTCTTCTCCGGTGTTCTGCTGTACAGACATGAATTTACTCTTCCTTCAGTCTGAGGTTTATTCATTACACTTTCTGGTGTGAAAGGACTTTTACATTTGCTATAAATAGAACTTCTTGTATTAAAAACAAACAATCAAGCCCTGCTCATATTTAAAATGTAGCGCTAATGTACCGCAAAAGTAACGTAATGCATTACTTTCCATAAAAAGTAACTAAGTAATGTAATTAGTTACTTTTTTGGAGAGTGACGCAATATTGTAATAAAAAAAGTAACTTTCCCCAACATTGCTGATGACCACAGTCTTGTGAAAAGAGTCCATTGAAAAGCACATTCATTCTCGGCCAGGAGGTGCTTTTGGAACGTCAGAAATATAGCGGTTCCCCAAAAACACCTGTAAACAGAGCAGCGCTCAGCTCATAAATTATACTTTATCAGGTTAAATGAAAATGCCATCAAAACTTTTCTGAAGGCAATCAGTTCCCTTCAGATGTTCATTCTTATAAAAACTTGAATTAGTGAGAATGAGAAAAGTGTGAAATATAGCCTATATGATGAGGAAAGTCCACTGATGTGTTACCAGCATAAGCCTACATTTAATTTTCTACTAGTCGTTTTAACTTAGGGCTGTCAATCGATTCAAATATTTCATCGTGATTAATCACGATTGTCATGAGTTAACTCGTGAATAATTGCAACTTAATCACACATTTTAATCTGTTTTAAATGTGCTTTAAATTAATGCTTTTCAAGTTTTTAATACTCTAATCAACATGGGCATGTACAAATATGCAATATACAGGTGCATCTCAATAAATCAGAATGTTGTGGAAAAGTTCATTTATTTCAGTAATTAAACTCAAAAAATCTTTTAATTGTGATGTTTTTGCCTCACATTTAACAAAAACCCACCAATTCACTCTCTCAACAAATTAGAATATGGTGACATGCCAATCAGCTAATCAACTCAAAACACCTCCAAAGGTTTCCTGAGCTTCAAAATGGTCTCTCAGTTTGGTTCACTAGGCTACACAATCATGGGGAAGACTGCTGATCTGACAGTTGTCCAGAAGACAATGAGAGTGAGCCACAAAAAACTCGTGGCTCCTTTCAGTCGCCCGCTCAACATAGTAGACGCAGAAAAAGAGAGAGAGAGAGAGGTGTGTGCACTGGGAAAGAGAGACCTCGCGCTCTAGCGGCAGTCAGCATCTTCAGATGCATAATATTTTATTTTGCTACAAGCAGGATACACAAGAAGCACCTTCAACTCGGACACGCAGACGGATGTCATGGTAAAAAACACTGTAAACAGAAACTGTCCACGTGTCTGCACTTAATGCACATTTTGTAGGCTATATGAAAAGCATTTTAGGGGGCCGTTGGGGACACAAGGCAGTCGCCTACTTTTGCATAATGGGTAAGTCCGCCCTTGTCCAGCAAGCACACCTTTATTTTCACTCTTAACTTCAGAATCAGGAGGACTCGGCTGAAAGGGGCATTTTCAAACCTCAAAGCCTCTGAAAAGCAAATTGGCCTATATCAGGGATCCTCAAATCTGGCTCATGAAAATCACTTACCTGTAGAGTTTAGCTCCAACTTTAAACAATCTCACCCACCTGTGATTTTCTAATGATCCTGAAGACACTGATTAGCATGCTCATGCATGTTTGATTAGACTAAATTATACTTAAATTCATTTCCAGGTAATTTTTGCATTTATGAAGGGCATTTTCCCCCTAACCTTATTTAATGTAAGCATCATGTTTCATATCAAATTCTTAAATTTTATGAATTATTATAACTATTTTTTAAATGATAAAGTGATGATTTCCTTTGATTGGTAACAGCCCTATAGTGTCGGCTGTTACCAATCAAATAAAATCAGTATCAACAAAATCAATCTTTCCACTGCAGAAGCAGAATGCATTTAGATGCATGTACACAGACCGTTTAATGTAGCATGAATGATTTACACTGAAAAATTACAACTGCATAAATAATGTTAAGAACTTAGTGTTTTAAATCTGTTTTTTAATATATGTAGCGTTTGAATGCATTCAAGATGTTTGATCAGGTTTTAGGCATCATAAACTTTCCCTCCTCCCTTGTTATAACTAGATGCAATTACAGATGCATGTCAAACGTCCACCTCTGGTTCAAAGAGCGTTATCACCGCTGCTATCTTCTCCAATGCTTGCAGGGACAGTCAACTTTCTCTTTGAGCTTCAAAGAGATTCCGGGGGGGGGTGACGATTCCCTCATCGCCACTACCCGTGGCCCAGACACGCTCTAAAAGCCACAATACACATAGGAAAAGACATTGGCTCCATTTATCCACAATCAAACTGTTCCAAAATGTATATAGTGTATTCCTGTGTTGTATGCATGTTCCTAGGTTATAGTCATAACTCTGTAGTACTGTTGTGAAACTCTAAGTACTTGGATCTAGACATATGAATGTATCACTGCCTTAATGTTTTCCAAACACTGGCATGTTAGGTATGCAGAACCTGATTTTACCAAGTGCGACACGTTCCTGGATCAACATCTTTGTTGACCCTGGAACAACATTGTTATTAACCAATCAGATTTGAAGAACAAGTTTCTAATTTTTGTGAAGTTTAGTCTTACAATCAGTGTTTGTTGCTTGTACATCAGTGTCATTCATCTATAATTTCCTCTGATTTTAGGGATTACTCATGGTTAAGGTTAGGTTTAGGTGTAGGGAAATAGTCTAGATGAAATTTTTGGATTAACATGTTGTTCCAGGGTCAACAATATATGTTGACCCAGGAATACATCTAACTCAGCGGAATCAGGACGTGCGTTAGGTATCAATATGATGTGTAGTATGTCACCATAACTTGCATCATACTCTTTTTACCACACTTTAGCTTAATATTGTGCAAATCCTAAACATGTAAATGGAGACAAATAATATTTTTTGAAAACTGCGCTCTCTTGGTCATGTAAACTTAACTAGGCTATATCACATGTCATAATATACAAACTACTTTTATTAAAACAGTATTTTTCTGTGTGCAGTTGTGTTATGTTTTGATTTCTCCACGAGATTCTCTCTCACACACAAGCTGCACCAGCCTCAACTGGTCCAACCTTGTTACTGTCAATGCATTATCTATTATCTGCCTTCAATAACGCCAGATGTACCTAATACAATCTAAATCTTTCTCGTGGAAATTTTGGTGCTTCCCTATGTGGCCCCCATACTTGTCCTATTGGGCAATTAAAATTAACTTTCACTTCAAAAATCCACTTGTAAAATCCAAATTTATGATGCATATACAGTGCCGTGAAAAGGTGTTTGCCCCCTTCCTGTTTTTTTATTATTATTTGTTTGTTTGCATATTTGTCACACTTAAAAGATTCAGATAAAACTAATATTAATCTTACACAAAGATAATGCAAGTAAATGCAGAATGCAGTTTTTAAATCAGGACTGTCCAAACTCGGTCCTGGAGGGCCGGTGTCCTGCAGAGTTTTGCTCAAACCCTCATTAAACACACCTGAAGCAGCTAATCAAGCTCTTACTAGACATACTAGAAACTTCCATGCAGGTGTGTTGAGACAAGTTTGAGCTAAACTCTGTAGGACACCGGCCCCCAGGACTGAGTTTGGACAGTCCTGTTTTAAATGATGATTTAATTTATTAAGGGAAAATAGCTGTCCAAACCTACCTGGCCCTGAGTGAAAAATGTATTGCCCCTCCTGTTAAATCATGAAAAAACTGTGATTAAACATTATTTTAGAAAGCTGAGTTAAATTTCACAAGCCAACCCCAAGCCTGATTACTGCCAGACCTGTTGAATCAAGACATGTCTTATATATAACCTGTCTGACAAAGTGAAGCATGTTTAAAGAGCAACACATCATGCCGTGATCTAAAGAAATTCAAGAAAAGATGAGAAACAAAATAGTTGACATGTATTTGTCTGGAAACGGTTATAAAGCCATTTCTGAGGCTTTGGGACTCCAGCGAACCACAAGAGCCATTATCCACAAATGAAGAAAACTTGGAAAAGTGGTAAACCTTCCCAGGAGTGGACGGCCTACCAAAATTACTCCAAGAGCGCAATGACGACTCATCCAGGAGGACATAAAAGAACCCAGAACAACATCTAAAGAACTGCACTTGCCTCAATTAAACTCAGTGTTCGTGATTCAACAATAAGCCAGCCAGTCATACCAACAGTCAAACATGGTGGTGGTAGTGTGATGGTCCAAGGGCGTGACACTTCATCACCTGGAACCCACTATGGAGTTGATTTATTAAAAACATTTTCTCCTGAATTTGTTTGATGTTGCATTCCATATAGGTATGCTTGGGTTATTTTAAATATTTAAAAACTAACTCGAGTTGTTTGAGGTGGGGACCCATTCAAATCTAGTTCTGTCATGACAACTCTCTGAGAATATTAACATGGCAATATGTTAATGTGTTTGTTCTTAGCGGAATAGATCTGCTGCTGCGGCAGAGTGAGCACTGAGACTTGCTACTGCCAATACATCCACAGACACGCTGCAATTTATTGGCTGCTGATGCGAAAAGAAACCAATTAGCTGCGCCATGTGAATGATGACGTAATTATATAAGACTGAGTTGAACCTGTCGTCCTGTGCCATCTAGAGTTTCATGACAGAACTTTGCATTAATCCTATTAACACTGCATATCTAGGCTCATATTCACATTCACTATTCCCTACATTATTCCAATTATGTTTGGCATGACCTTCACTGTGCATTATGGGTATTCTTTAGCAACAGAGCTCAGTGTAAATGAGTACACCCCCTTTGAAAAATAACATTTTAAACAATATCTCAATGAACACAAAAACATTTTCCAAAATGTTGACAAGACTAAGTTTGATATAACATCTGTTTAACTTATAACATGAAAGTAAGGTTAATAATATAACTTAGAGAACAACATTTTCAGTTTTACTCAAATTAGGGTGATGCAAAAATGAGTACACCCCACTGAAAGTCTCTGGAGCAAAGCTAAATTTTAGACTACAAATGTCTAATTTAACAAGAATTCAACCACAGGTGAGTCTAATTAATCATTACACAGGTGACAGTTGACTATAAAAGGGTGTTACTTAAAGAAAACCCCTTCCCATTTCATGCTGTCAGCAATGGCACCACATGGAAGAGAAATGTCACAAGACCTGAGAAAGAAAATAATTTCTTTACACAAGAAAGGTGAAGGCTACAAGAAGATCAGCAAAGCTTTACTTATCAGTCAGAATACTGTAGCAAAAGTGGTACAAACATTTAAAAAAGATGGAACTGCAACCATCTCACAGAGACGTCCAGGTCGTCCACGGAAGTTAACACCTCGTCAGGAGCGTCTTCTGATGAGAAGAGTTGAAGAAAATCGACATGCAAGTTCACTGCAGTTATCTAAAGAAGTAGAAAGCCAAACTGGGGTGACTATTTCCCGTGACACAATACTGTGTACACTGCAGAGGAATGGCATGCATGGGTGCCGTCCACGAAAGAAGCCTCTCCAAAAGCCTGCCTAGTGTTTGCCAGGGCCCATGCTGACAAAGATGAAGACTACTGGGACTCTATACTCTGGAGTGATGAGACCAAGATAAATGTTTTTGGAACTGATGGCTTCAAAGCTGTATGGCGTCGCAAAGGTTAGGAATACAAAGAAAAATGCATGGTGCCTACAGTGAAACATGGTGGTGGCAGTGTCCTTATGTGGGGCTGCATGAGTGCTGCTGGTGTCGGGGAGCTGCATTTCATTGATGGCATCATGAATTCACAAATGTACTGCTCTATACTGAAAGAGAAGATGCTACCATCACTCCGTGCCCTTGGTCGTCGTGCACTTTTCCAACATGACAATGATCCTAAACACACATCTAAGACCACTGTTGGATTTCTGAAGAAGAACAGGGTGAAAGTGATTCAGTGGCCAAGTATGTCTCCTGATCTGAATCCAATCGAACAGCTATGAGGAATTCTGAAAAGACAAGTTGAGCATCACTCTCCATCCAGCATCCAATCTCTAAAAAAGGTCATTCTTGAAGAATGGAAAAAGAAAGATTTGGCAAAATGTCGCCAACTTGTTTATTCCATGCCTAGAAGACTTGGTGCTGTCATTAAAAATCATGGAGGCCATACAAAGTACTAGATTTAGTAGTTTTTGTTGTGGGGTGTACTCATTTTTGCATCACCCTAATTTGAGTGAAACTGAAAATGTTGTTCTCTAAGTTATATTATTAACCTTACTTTCATGTTATAAGTTAAACAGATGTTATATAAAACTTAGTCTTGTCAACATTTCGGAAATGGTTTTTGTGTTCATTGAGATATTGTTTAAAATTTTACTTTTCAAAGGGGGTGTACTCATTTACGCTTGAGCACTGTACATACTCCTTATTGCAGTAAATGATGGAACTGAATAAGTGCACTCAATAATTAACACTATAGTTTCGGACACCACTACAAATGTCTGTCTCCTCAAATAGTGTCCAACAGGTATAAGGGGTGATTTCAGATACAGATCAATTGGACATCAGGAGCCCCTGAACTTTTCCCGGTGGGCCGATCACCGGGGGGCAGCCAAAGGGTGTTGTTTTATGTGTTCAAGATGCTTTTCATTACAAATACCATAGTTCATTAGTAGTATTAGTAGCAGTTTTGTTGTTGTTATAGATCTATGGTAAATTATGGTATTTGCCTGATTCATGATCTTAATAAAACAGTTAATTCTGGATTCAAATAAAATATTTATAAAAAATACTAAATTATCCCTGTGGTGAAAGCGTTGTGTCAGAAAGATATTCTTACTAAAGTGGGCCCTTGGGTTTGCTGTAGTGTTCTCTGCAGCTATTACAACAGCATGGCTTCATAGTACAAGAGTTTGGGTGCTGAATTTACTGCAGGCCAGATAGAGAACATTTGGTGCATCATTAAGCGAAAAATACGTCAAAGACGACCATGAACTCTTCAGCAGCTGGAAACATATATCAGGCAAGAATGTGACCAAATTCCAAAACTCCAGAAACGTATAACCTCGATGCCCAGATGTCTTCAAACTGTTTTCAAAAGAGATGCTACACCATGATAAACATGCCCCCGTCCCAACTATTTTAAGACCTGTAGCAGGCATCAAATTTGAAATTAGCTCATTTTGTGCATAAAATTGTAAAATTTCACAGTTTAAACATTTGTTATGTTATCCATGTTCTATTGTGAATAAAATATTGGCTCATGTGATATGAAAGTCTTTAAGGTTTCATTTTATTCAAATTTTAAAAAAAATGTCCACAGTTATGTTTGCTTAGTTCATATACAATATAAAAGCACACCCATATCATAGACTTATAAATCATAAATATGATATTTGTATATTTACATTTATGCATTTAGCGGACGCTTTTATCCAAAGCGACTAACAGTGCATTCAGGCTATACATTTATTGTCAGTATGTGTGACAAAAATATATCTAGACAAAAATAAATAATGTTGTATTAGAGACCTTTGAAACAAAACTGAAAAGACACTTTATTATAAAAAATGAAGTATATTAATCATATAAGGTTTCAAGATATTAATGGTAAAAAACATATGTCAGTAATTGCAGTAGCATTTTGGACGTTTTTGTACAATTTTGATGGTCTTTTTTATTGCATGTACCTACATTTAACCAGCAGACGTCCTCAGAATCAACCATTCACCCACACAAATGTATTTATATATATATATATATACTTTATTAATAATAAGGATCAGCTCTATGGGAGCAGTAGCATATAGCCGGAGTACTCTGAACACGTCAGATTGTTATGCTGCTTTATCTGTCACTTCTGAACCGTAATAGATGTGGACTTGATAGATACATCTCCAGTGACATGCAAAAACAATGACCAACCGTTCTGAAAGCATGTTTATTATATACAAAGGTTAATGATTATTAAGGGTAGTTTCTTGTGCAGAGATTAGAGTAGAATAGATAGAATTTTAAAAAGTTATTAAATTCATTGTTCATTAGGAAAAGCTGAAATCGGGTTGTATATTCAACTTTATACCCAATCTAGAACATAAATACGTGACTTTCTCTGCTCTCTCTGGAGGGTTGTATCAAACATTTTACTGTTTATGTTTGTGTACAAATGCAGATGAGGACCTACTTTTACTTTTAATCAGTTACTTTTTAAAGAGTTATTGAAATGTATTTGTCTATAAAATATGTGAACGACAGGTGATGAAATGTGTTGTCTTTGCAATTGAGGGTTTTCAGGTTAACAAATACTGCATGACAACCACAGATGTAATTACAACCATGTGCAGTATGTTTACAGGTGTAACTGGAATCAGGGGTTATTGATAGATAGGTTACTTGTTGCATCACCATAGCAACAAGGCATTGATCAATCAATCGGCATGCTGGTTTGATTATTGATTGTTTGGATGGGGGAGGCTGCGGCTCTGATCACAGACTGATGATGGATGAGACTAAAGCGGCAGGTCACGCGACATCAGCTTCCCTCACATCTGTCGTCATTCAGCGGATCTCTGCTTTCTCGTGAACTCTCACATCTGATACAATTACTCCATATTCAAGCGACATTTGATTTTATAACTGATGAAAGATGAAATAACAATAACATAGCTAAACAGGCAACAGAAATTTGGGAGCTTTGTAACGTCGAGGTTAATAAATATAAAAACGTATTGCACAAATTACTTTTTTTTCCGTTTTCGTATGCTATAATAATAATTACCCAAAATGTAGTAATAATAATAAAACAGCCTATAAATGTAGGCTAATATATAAAACGGTATATAATAATAGTAATAATAAACGATAATAATTTCGAATAAAGAGCTAAATATAATTTATTGTGTGTATTGTACATTTTTCTTGATCACATATTTATTGTTTAGCCTATAATAATGGATGTGTTAAATTAAATAAAGTCGTGAATTACAGAAAACATCGTTTTTTTGGTTTATTCTGCATTCGTTAAACGATTTGATTGATTGTTTATTACACTGGAATCCTCCCATGTATGTACAACAACAGCAAATGATATAGCATATTTACGAATATCTTAGAATTGAAACATCTTAAAGATGCATTTGTTGTAAATATGAATCCTTAACTCTTGGACGCGTTATAAATCTGATCTGAATTATTCTTTGTCCCTCGTAATCACGTCAGATAATACATGACTAGAACAGTCTGTGTCAAACATATTTAATGGCCAATATGATCAGAACAGAAACCCAAACACATATTAGAGCAGAATTGTGTTTACTGTACTGTTGAGCATAACCTGAGACCGTTTAATTTAGAAACATATACACAATTATTATTGTCATTAAAACGAAATAGTTAAGAATTTATCAGACTAATGACCAGCATGCTGAAAAGCACTTAATGAATTGATAATGCTCATGTTGATCGTGCAGGGTTAACTTTAGTGTCGTGGGTTTCAGGGTGTCGGTCACCTATGTGTGTGTGTGGGGGGATGGGGGGGGGGGGGTTGCGCGGTGGTCTCTATGTGATTGGCTTGTTTTGGACAAAGGGGGCATCTATTAAGAAATTGGTGTTGGTCATCATGGAGGGGAGAGTGATTGAGAATCACGTGGACTTGACCGAAACAGAGAGAGAGAGAGAGAGAGAGAGAGAGAGAGAGAGAGAGAGAGAGAGAGGGGGGGGGGGGTCGAGTGTGAGAAGCATCATCAGTTCAGAGCAGCCCGAAACACCGAGAGAACACCTGGAGAACCGCTAACATCCCACACTGAACGCCAGGAGAAGCCAGAGAGGAACCCATGGCAGAGGGTAGGCTATGTCCTTTGTTTTGGGAAGTTCTGGTCCTCTTCATGAAGGTAGCCCATCAAGGTGTTGCTCGTTTAGGACACGCGGGGGGTTGTGGGTCCACGCATTGTCTTCAGGTTTCTTCTTCTGCGTGTGTTCTCCTTCGGACCCTCACTCCCTCGTGTACGTGAGGTATCGTGCAGATCCTCTTTGTTTTACTCGCGTTCTTCGTGTTTTCATGAGATTCGAGGAAGGGTTCAGGGAACCGAGCGTGTGGAGTTCATTCAGCTTAACATGGGTTCAGAGTTACTCCAGGACTATCAAGGTGAAGTAGCAGAAAGTGTGAGTGTGTTCTGCGACGGGGTCTGGAGAAGTCGCTCGGAACACCCGGCACGGGTTACTAGAGACAAGAGGGCATGGTTCAAATTAATTGATTTTTAAAACTATATAAGCCTATAGTTTTTCTGCGATAGCCTATACGAAGTCATGTATTTATTTAAATAAAAACGAAATTAAAAATGTATATTTTCAAAAACATAAGTTAAAAAGTTTAAATGTTACATCACCACAATATCAAGGCATTTCCTAACTGTTACGTTTTGGTGAATATAATTCGTTACCGCTTTTTTTTTCTATGAAAAAAATCGTAATAGCCTATTTAAGCTACTGCAAAATACATGGAGAAAGTGGTAAACACTACGCTGTTACATTGCTTTTCAAGCTACAATATAGACTGAAACGCTTTAATTTTAAATATGCACAAATTAGTTTAAAAACCTTTGTATATTTCCAAAACTACAAGAAAACGACTAATCAGAAATGCATTCTATTTAAATAAATAGAAACGGTTTGAATAGCCTATGGCGCAGATTTGGCCTACTGAGTAAATACTTTTAAACAAAACTGTTGGTTTGGTCTGTCATTTTGGCGTCAATTATTTTCGAATGTATGTTTCTGTTACATTCGAATTTTTTAATTTCACCCTTTGAATACATGCCTGCATGCATATCTTTTCAACGATGGTAAATATGAATGGTTTTGCAGGAGGCTGTAGGAAAACAGAGGAGGAGGAGGGGCAGGCCGCGGAGGAAGAGTCGTACCACGGCGTGGGGGTGTGCAAGTGGTTCAATGTTCGGATGGGTTTCGGATTCCTGTCCATGAGCACGAGAGATGGTGTGCCTTTAGACACTCCAGTCGACGTGTTTGTCCATCAGGTATGTTTGGTGTTCAGAAACGTGTGAATCAAGTCATTTTCAGGAAAATCAGGCTTTTGACTTTTGGATTGTTGCCGAAAACAAGCTCTGGGACAAACAAAAGATTCTCACACACACACACACTCAAACATTTAGTTCATTAAGATAATCTTTACAAATGAACACAACCTGCATAGCTAGATTATAAACAATGAGGTCCTGTAGTCCTGTTTAGATGTTAGATAACATGTAAATATCTTGAGTTTCTGCAGGTTTTAAAAAAGTTTTAATTCACACTTCCACAAACGAAGGCATTAAATGTCTTATATCAGAGCAGCAAATCTTAAATTGACAAAGTCATGGTAATGTTGCATGCATTGCTAAAATTAATATCTTCCTCGTTTTCGAATGGAAAAATAAAAAAGAACAAATATCTGTAAATGGGCAATGGAAACTTATTTCCCCTTGAATGAAGTTGTTTTACCTAAGTCAGTTTGTGGACATTTGTTCTTTTTAATCAAACACTTCATTTTGATCAGTTTATAGAAAAACAAGACTTGTATAATTTAGCTAAATGTATATCGGTTTAAGAAAGTTTAGCCATTTGCACTGGAAAAAAAGACAAATATACAGAGGAAGAATAGTAAAATTTATAAAATTTCTTTGTGGTGATACATTTTTTTTGCAGTAAATCTTATGTCCATATTCTAGTGGTTTGCAGTAGAGCTAATCAAACTGTATTTATTTCCTTATTTGTAAAATGAATTAAAAACTAACTGTGATCGGTAGGAAGTTGTATTTTCAAATTGTGAGGTGTTTATAAAACATTTCGATGTATTTCAATGTATTCCTTCAATTTGGTCTTTAAAAAGTCATAAATTGGCATTCATAAATCCTGCAGAAACACAGATTTAATTTCAGGCATTTGATCAAAAACCTGTTAAAAACACAATTGACTTGAGGATGATGAACTGTGTTGACTTGTTTTGGGTTTGGTCTACAAACATATGTCATTCCTCTTTCCCGTTTGGAAAGCCAACATCTGAAAGCAAGAATTGCATGGTTAGCTCTTAAATGGCTGAAACAATCTTTCACGAATGTCCAAACACTAGTCAAACTTCTGCAGTAGTTGAATTCGTCCACTCTGGTGTGGTTAGTTATTCCCATGTAAGTGTCATGTCTTAAAACAATAGTCTGGCCTGTCAGCAATCGCACCTTCAAGGAAGATGCCTTTACTCTTGTTTCCTGCCATAAAGTCATTAGCCGGATTCATCTATTCTATTGAAGTAGGATTTAAGAGCCGGTTTTTGTTGAGATGGCCAACGGGGTGGCCATTTGTGTCTCAGAAACCTACTACAGCCCATAAGTGTGTAACTTCATTTACTATAATTCAACCCATCACAGTCCCAGTGTTCTCTTAAACAGTAGAGTAGTACTAGAGTACAATAGTACTGGGCATGTAGTACATATCTGCGAGTGAGCAAACTAAACCTTTGTGAAGTGATTGATTGGGTTTTCAGTGGCCAAAGCCAATATAAGTTGGCTGATAAAATACCATTATTTTTGGAATACAAATGAATCATGCAAAATTGAGGTTAATTGAATATTTAATTAGCACATTATTATTATTAAGCTCAATTAAAAACCTAAAATGTGTAATGTACATTAACAAGGTAGGAACTGACACAATGCTAGTGATCAGTTCTCTCAAAGTGGTCAGATATTATACAGGCCGATATATCAGTCCATGGCCACATTCATTCGTGATCCACGTGCCGCACACACGTTCAGTCATGACAGCGGGCCTCAGCTACACAACATTAACTCCACTGCTCTTTGTGAGAGCAGACAAAAGAAAGAGAGCGTGACCGATCCTTCCTTTTGCTTCTGTCACAACCTGTTTGCTTGTGATTTCTCCATCACCCGTGTGACTGTTACGAATGGATCGTGCATGTCCATACAGTACGGATCCTGTGAACATGCTCATAGGGTTTTACTGTAGGGAGAGCTTTAAAAGATGCCCCGGAGCATCAGGGGGACGTCAGTGGGGGTTGGGGGGGTCACACGTGTCTAGGGAAATAGGTTAACGGTCACTTTGACCGACACACAATGGAAAAAGTACTCGAAAGGGAACACTGCATCTGCCACAACATAGTTGTAAACAATGATGTTTCCACAAAACATACACAACTACAGATCCTCTTCAGCTCCAGCAGAGCCTTTACACCAACATCTGTAATGTGTTCCTGTGACTCAGTGGTAGAGCGTTGCGTTAGCAGCGCAGAAGGTTGTGGGTTCAATTCCCAGGGAACACATATACTGATAAAAAAATATATAGCCTGAATGCACTGTAAGTTGCTTGGGATAAAAGCGTCTGCTAAATGCGTAAATGTAAAAAATCCAAACCTGATAGTCCCACAGAGAGTGTGTTTGATTTATTTCTTAAAATCCTATATAAAGCATCCAGGAGAAGTGGAATAATAAAACAGAATGAATCTCCTTCGTTATAAGCTGTGCTGCATAAACTCTAACTGATATACGGCATCAGTTAAATATCACTCATAACACCTAATACACATGTACATCATATTTTCTGCATTACTGTAATGTTTGCATAACTGTAGGCTACTTACAGTTGGAGGAGAGATAAAAATGCAGTTCATGGAAACAGTACTTAAAATCTCAATGGTCGTATGCAAAATGTAATTTCTATAATCTCTACATCCACTCATTGTGTTCATCAACATTTATGCAGATGCTTTTATCCAAATGTAAAAAGCCCACATTTACATGTTTATCAGGTCTGTCTGCATGATAAGGTCTGCGATGCATCTGCTGCACGACATCACATCACTGCCATTGTTTGGTGGCAGATTAATAGAATACTGTAAAGTACAGGGTAGCATTAGTTGTCTGTGAAAATGGCCTGTAAAAGGCTTTCCATAAAATGAATAGTTCACTATGAAATGAAATAGTAATTTACCCAACTCATCTTGTTCCAAACTTATGATTATCTTTTATCTGAGGAATTATCTGAGGATGCAGTCACCGTATCCCATGCATGCAATGACAATAAATAGTGACTGAGGCTTTCAAACTTCATAAAGAACATAAACGTGTCCATCGGCTAATCTTCCCAAGCCACGTGATAGATGTGTGATGAACTGAACTCGATTTTGTGAACAAATCATTCAGACCAGTTTTGTGAATCTGATGAGCAAATAAATTGAAAAGATTTGACTTTCTGATAAAAAAAACAACTAAATTAAACATTGCTCCTTTCTCATTCACTAATTATTTACTTTGAATGTATTTGCATCCTTTTCATATTTATGCATTTAGCAGACATTTCTATCCAAATTGACTTGCATTGCAGTCAGGGTATATACATTTACAGAGTTCATGCATTTCCAAGGATTCAAACCCATGACCTGGGTGTTGCCAGCACTGGGAGCTCTACTGTTTGAGCTCCCAGAATGACATTTTTATTCTGAAAGCAGAAAGCTACACTTCCACGAGTCGTAAAGTCACAGTTAAACAGAATCCGGTCCGGTCTATGTATATTGTGCTGTACATTCAAGTGCAATGAAAATCAAAAAAGGAGGGAACTGGGTTTAAGCTTCAGTTGTTACTTTGAGATGTGAGCGATGAATAAAAAAAAACAGAGGCAGGTCTGAATGCGAGTTATGAAGTGTTGTCACCTTTTTGATTAAAAATTACAAAGTCAAAAAATAAAAAAGCATGCATGGATGAATCGATCCCAATAAGAACAATAATATGCATTTAGTAAACAGTTAATGATCAGATACGATTTTCATTTCACACTGACTTTAAGAACTCCTTGTTTAATTGTCCATAGAAAATAGAAAGGCATTTGAAGTGTGGGATGGCATGCTGATGGGTGAACTATTCCTTTAAATAATTAGTTCAGGTGCTCGTTTACACTCTGCAACGGGAGCTAATTCTTCACGGGGAAAATGTTCACCCTCAGGATACACTAAAGCCAAGCAACCATGTGAAGAATTGTTCTGGACCCACAGCATCTTCCCAGTGGTCAGCGAGGGGGATTAAGAGACCTGTGGGGGGATGTGTGTGTGTGAATCAGGAATGCTGTAACCTGGGTCGGGGGATGGTAAGGCCTGGGGTTTTCACACACAAATCACTCGCTTTCTCATTCATATCCCATAAGAACATACATCACATACTCAGCTAGTTAAAGGAATAGTTCACCCCAAATTTTTTTTTTGCTAGAAATGTACTCACCCCCCAGCCATCCAAGATTTAGATGAGTTTTTTTCTTCATGGGAAAATATTTGGAGAAATGTAACATTCCATCATTTGCTCAGCAATGGATCCTCAGCAGTGAATGGGTGCCGTCAGAATGAGAGTCCAAACAGCTGCTAAAAACATCACAATAATCCACACCACTCCAGTTATTTTAATGCTGTGAGACCTTTTTGCTTGAATAGTGTTCCACAGTAACACAAACACTGATGTTTTGTATTTCAAACCTAACAGCAATGTCTTGCCTTGTGCATGTAACTAATTGAGTTCCTGTATGAATGTGGATTTGGTCTATAGTGGCCTTACTGACCATGTCCTTGACTGCCTCTCTCAGAGTAAACTGCACATGGAGGGCTTCCGCAGTCTGAAGGAGGGTGGGGCTGTTGAATTCACGTTCAAGAAGTCCTCCAAGGGTCTTGAGTCTCTGCGGGTGACGGGTCCTGGAGGAACTCACTGTCTGGGCAGTGAGAGGAGACCCAAAGGCAAGAGTGTCCAGAAACGCCGGGCCAAAGGAGACCGGTGAGTCATCTCAGAGCTGTACACTCTTTGTTTTCGCAGTCATGTCTTAGATGAACCAATAAACATTTGACTAATCTGAAGGACCCTTTTCCACTATAAAGAACCATTTTTACAATGGAAAGGTTCCATGGATGGTAAAGGTTCTTCAGTGAACCCACCAATGCCAATTAAAAAGCTTTATTTTAGTAATATGGTGCTTTAAACATATCATTTAGTATTTTTACAACTGGGACATTTGGCAAATGCTGGTTTCCTCTTCATTACTAAGACTCAAATGTCTTTCCTAACTTATCAACAAAAACCCAGCAGCTTTATTTGAGGTCTTGTGCCATTAGATTAAAGCAATAAGCCCCAAAAAGCCATGGTTTACAGTGAATCTATAACAGCTAAGGGGCGTCGTTAGCCACGACCCGAAGCGGAGAGTAATTGTAGAGTAATTTACAACAGCTCAACCAATCAGAATCAAGGACCGGAATGATCATTTTAGAATACCTTGTTTGACTGGTCAACCCGGTTCCATGTAATATTCATGTCAAATAAAAAAGCTCTTTTAATGACATAGAAACAACCAAATGTCCTGTTCTGTCTTATTTTGGCATGGAATCTAATTCTCAACTTCAAATATTTAATAGAAATGTCACTGGAGCCGTACCTTTTTAAAGGTATACTGTGCACCATCCCCCTAAAGGCTGCATATTATTTCCTAAAGTGTACATATTATTACCAAAATGATACATATGTTTAAATGGTAGTACCCCAGTGATAGCTTTTGACCATATTTTTCTGAGAGTGTAACAACTGAACTACTAAGAAGCACCTTGTATTAGTTTATGTTTAATGACTTTGAGTGTAAGGCTTGCGATGTCCAATTGAAACTGATCTTTTTTCAGTAGACACGGTTCTATCCCAGTGTAATTTATTCATTTAGCTTGAGGTGGCAGAATGCAATTTATTTAAGACTGGTTGTCTAATACAACATTTATAATTCAAGTCATTCATTGTGGCATTTACAGCACTGTTAATAATAAATATCTAAATTAAATGGATTCAGAGTTATGATTTAATATCACTGGAATAATCTGATTACATTAAGTTACATCAACAAAAGTCATTGTATTTGATATTACAGGTAGAGAATATGTAATCCTTTAGGAAATACTTGTCTTTTTCCAGTGCGTGGGTCTTTCCTCAGCATTCGTGTAGCGTTGTAGGGTGTATGTTTTATCAGCCCACAGGGAGAGCTTGACACCCTCACTCTGATCTCTCCACAAATGTGGTTTGGTTCACCAGTTCCTCCCTTCCCCCTCCTCTGGCCTGGGTTAGGGCTGTCGATGTGACCCGGATCAATAACTGTTTAAAACGCCCGGTCACTGATGCATTTATACCTGATGGATGTCCCCCACTCCTGAGGCTGTTGTGTACAGAGAGAACTCCCAAATGGTACCAAAACACCCCGTTCTCAGCTCTCCGTGCGACTGGAAGTTAGAGGCGTATCATTTGACCCATCGGTCAGTCCGTTGTGATTACTGTGAAAGACGCTGTGTTGACAGTATCAGATCGTTGTATCCTCAGAGGGTCTCGCGAGGCTTGTGTTCGATACATCCCTGGAGCATGTTTAAGATCATCGTGGTTATTCATTCATCTGAAGGGACTCTGCACTGAGCTTCATTGTTTTACTGAAGCAGCCTTTGTGAAAAAGAAGTACACTGTTGCAATCTTTAAAAAAGATTGCTTATTACAGAAATCATATACTTTAAAAGAATGTATTTTTTTCATACACTGAATATTTTGTATTTATATTTTGACATTTTTATTGCATGCAATTAGTGTAAAAAATAGTATTTTATATTGAAACACGTATGTACTGTTTTCAACTAAACTAGCAATTACACATTTATAATGATGAAGTGGCATTTCAAATTTTTATAAATATAACATCAAATAATTCACTACAATTGAAATGTTAATGATGTATTTTACATGTGCTTTAGTATGTTAATCAACACATCAAAATAAGTGTACTTCTTTAAAGCGTGGCAAAATATTATTAAAACATAATGAATTCAAATGAATAAAAAAGTGTGTTAAGGAATGAGAAAAGGTCTCATTTTAAGTACACTTAAGTGTTTTATTTTTGTAATGTTTTCTGCAAGTACAGTTTTTTGAAGAAGAAAAAACACTTTTATGACTTGAAGAACACTACATGTGCACATTCAATTCTATTAAACACAGTCCTTTTTTTCGCAAGGCAGAACAGAATCCTTGACTTCAGGATGTGGAGGAGAAAACGCCAGCAGTTTATTTAATTGATACCAGATGAAGGTGTCCGAGAGAGGTCAGGGGTCAGCATTGCCATGGAAACTGCATGTGTTTAGGGACTGGGTGGGGTGTTTGGGGGTTAGGACGGCAAGAGGTCATAGTTCATAGGTTGCTGCTGCAGCTTTTTTCAAACAAAGGCTGTCATTGCCTTCTGCACGCTTGGCCTGCTGTGCATCCGTGCCTTGTGATGAAGCCTCGGGTCAGTGCCTATAAACCTCCAGAAGCTACTTTAGTGTCCCCCAAAAGTCCCCTGTGCCCTGCAGTCACCCGCATGACCTCAGCTGAGTGGACATCAATGCAGCAGTGACTGCCCCATACCAGCCACCCGTGTGTGTGTGTGTGTGTGTGTGTGTGTGTGTGTGAGAGTGTGTGTGTGTGTGTGTGTGTGTGTGTGTGTGTGTGTGTGTGTGTGTGTGAGAGTGTGTGTGTGTGTGTGTGTGTGTGTGTGTGTGTGTGTGTGTGTGTGTGTGTGTGTGTGTGAGAGAGTGTGTGTGTATGTCTGTGTGTGTGTATGTCTGTGTGTGTGTGAGAGTGTGTGTGTGTGTGTGTGTGTGAGAGTGTGTGTGTGTGTGTGTGAGAGTGTGTGTGTGTGTGTGTGTGTGTGTGTGTCTGTGTGTGTGTGTGTGTGTGAGAGTGTGTGTGTGTGCGTGTCATTACCCAATGAATGAATTCCTTTTTTAGTCATTCTATGAGCCTATTTGATGTGCACATGCCAGTTATGAAACTATTTTTACAGGAAACAAACCTTATTATATCTCACATAAATTAATTTTTAGAATGACCTGATTTTTGATAGTTCAGCATTTTGTGGTACATGTAAACAGACTTAATCAGTATTTTATATTCCCAAAACTATTCTAAAAGTCAGGGTTCCATAAATCCCATCCTGGACTTTAAGAGGATTTGAGTTAAACCCTGCTGTAAGACACTTAGAAGATTTTGTTCATGATGGTGATTTGTTTTATTAATTTAAGGAAAATTCTTATTATAATTGTCCCGCAGGTGTTATAATTGTGGCGGTCTGGACCACCATGCCAAAGAGTGCAATTTGCCTCCCCAACCCAAAAGATGCCATTTCTGCCAAAGTGTCGCGCACATGGTCGCTAACTGCCCCGCCAAAGCCCAGCAGCCGCCGCAGCCATCTCAGGGAAAGCCTAGCGGTGTCAAAGAAGAGAAAGCCGAGCACAGTCCTTCTCCACCACCCACCGGGAGCGCCGACTGAGACCGCAGAGAACGCTGGGACCACGCTTGAAAACCAATCATATCACTATACTGCAAAGACAAACGCTGATGCTGCTGTTGAACTCCCTCAGGTCTATAAAAGCAACAGATGAGAACAATGTCTTTTTTTACTGGTTTAACACTCAGGAATAGAGCTACTCTCAGGATTTTCAGTACAATGTTTGGTGTGCTGAATTAGTTATCTCATATCTCATTAAGGGGACGTTTACACGACAGCGATGCACTATAAACGGAAAGGTTTTTGTACGTTTTGAATACAAACATAGTCAGAATGATCCCTGTTTACACTAATCCATGTAAAAGACTGAGCATGCTGTATTATACACGCCAGGCCAGTAGTTGGCGATGTCGCTTTGTAAAGAAACAATATGCACCTGGACACATACGCATTCTTACATACTCACGTTGCATTCTTACATTCACCTTGCATTCGCATCGCAAATTCACGTTTTGTAGTTTACACAGAAATGGTGCTATTTACGTTTGTATTTTCAGTCCCTGTTTTACTTAACAGCCGAAACACATTAGATGTTTTCCATTTTTAGTTGAAAATGGCATCGTGTAAACAACCCCCAGTGATTTTTAAATGTTTTTTCTATACCGAGCTCGTCTAGAGTTGCCATGGAATATACAAAGGTCTTATTCTTACAGATTATTGAACGATTGAATGTTTCTTGTATTTCGTGATGCTTTTATGAAAATGTTTTGGGGTGGGTTTGAGCAATAGACTGTCCTGATCACCAGGGACCGAATGAATGTTAAACCGCTGACCTGGCTCTCTCAACCAGCGGCTCCTTTTACACGTGTCCAAATCTGTCATGAGTGACCCGCGGTTATCTTCAAACAATAACCCTCTCTGTTAGACATGAAAGTACATAATCAATCACACTTTTATCTCTAAACTTCAGACTACAGTCAAATATCGTCTTGGTATTTGCGATCTTGTCTTAAATGCTGCTGATCTGTGTCTGCTGGCATATATTTTGTGATTTGTCTTTGACAATTGGCCTCAGGGGTTTTCTTGGAGCAAGATAGAGAGAAATAAGTGATTCTTTTGAACAAATGCTTCCCATTCCTACGTCGACGGTGAAGACATTGGCTCCTTTCTCTAGCTGCCTGTATTGTTTGGAATGTATTTAACAGCCTTTTACTCCCATTTTACAGGAGAGCTGAAAGACTTTAAGACATATTTAATATTTATACATACTGTTTATGTAAACCTTTATTAGCCTTTACGCATATTATTTATTTATAGCAACGTGTTCTGCATCTTCTCCGCCATGTAACAGAGACTCCGGCTCCTGTATCTCAGAATTATTTCCTAAAATACCTCAACCATCATGTGCCACGAATCAGCTGATATCGATGCATTGGTTTGTTTTATTGCACTGGTTTTGTTTTGTGATTTCTCTCTGTCTGTGCTGAAGTCTGCACTGCACTCTGCCTCATTTGATAGATTTATGCTTTATTATCCCGTCGATATTTGACTTATAAATGCCTTTTACTTCAGTGTTGAATCATGACTGAACTCAGGAACAGGCTATGTCAGATTACTCAAGGAGTGTGAGGAAGACACGATTTGTATTATTTTATTATCATTCCATACCATCATAATTATTGACTTGTTGAGGTTTGTGGATCAAACATGAATGTATATCCTATCCTATGTTGTGGTTGCCTCTTACAGAAACTGGAGACATTGCCGATATCTAATCCATTCCTTTATGCAATAATATTTAAGTTCATGTTTTTGTTGTATGTAATAAAGAAGGAATCATACAAAATGTTGCACCGTTTAGATGTGTTCATGCTGTGTTTGACTATCCTGTTGAACTTGGGAATCACTTCTTGAACATTTGAATGTAATGTGAAGTTTTCAATGGTTTTGTCATTTAGTAAATTTAGTGGGATATAAGAAAAAAGACCAGCGGTGATTACTTTTATCAATATTTTATTTATGGGTAAATGTCCAGCCCTAAAACTGCCATGAAAATTCATAATCTTTTAAAGTTATAGAAGCAAACATAATTCGTTTTTTTGTTAGTACCTACAATCTCTATAATAAGCCACATATATTCTGATTTAACAGCTACATTGATTCAGATTTCCTAACATGAATCAGCCTTTCTCGGCGACTTGCGAGTAAGTAGTATTTTATTTTTTTTCAAACTTATACAGGTGCTGGTCATATAATTAGAATATCATCAAAAAGTTGATTTATTTCACTAATTCCATTCAAAAAGTGAAACTTGTATAATGTATACATTCATTCCACACAGACTGATATATTTCAAGTGTTTATTTCTTTTAATTTTGATGATTATAACTGACAACTAATGAAAACCCCAAATTCAGTATCTCAGAAAATTAGAATATTGTGAAAAGGTTCAATATTGAAGACACCTGATGCCACACTCTAATCAGCTAATTAACTCATAAAACCCGCAAAGGCCTTTAAATGGTCTCTCAGTCTAGTTCTGTAGACTACACAATCATGGGGAAGACTGCTCACTTGACAGTTGTCCAAAAGACGACCATTGACACCTTGCACAAGGAGGGCAAGACACAAAAGGTCATTGCAAAAGAGGCTGGCTGTTCACAGAGCTCTGTGTCCAAGCACATTAATAGAGAGGCGAACGGAAGGAAAAGATGTAGTAGAAAAAAGTGTACAAGCAATAGTGATAACCGCACCCTGGAGAGGATTGTGAAACAAAACCCATTCAAAAATGTGGGGGAGATTCACAAAGAATGGACTGCAGCTGGAGTCAGTGCTTCAAGAACCACTACACACAGACGTATGCAAGACATGGGTTTCAGCTGTCGCATTCCTTGTGTCAAGCCACTCTTGAACAACAGACAGCGTCAGAAGCGTCTCACCTGGGCTAAAGACAAAAAGGACTGGACTGCTGCTGAGTGGTCCAAAGTTATGTTCTCAGATGAAAGTACATTTAGCATTTCCTTTGGAAATCAGGGTCCCAGAGTCTGGAGGAAGAGAGGAGAGGCACAGAATCCACGTTGCTTGAGGTCCAGTGTAAAGTTTCCACAGTCAGTGATGGTTTGGGGTGCCATGTCATATGCTGGTGTTGGTCCACTGTGTTTTCTGAGGTCCAAGGACAACACAGCCGTGTACCAGGAAGTTTTAGAGCACTTCATGCTTCCTGCTGCTGACCAACTTTATGGAGATGCAGATTTCATTTTCCAACAGGACTTGGCACCTGCACACAGTGCCAAAGCTACCAGTACCTGGCTTAAGGACCATGGTATCCCTGTTCTTAATTGCCCAGCAAACTCGCCTGACCTTAACCCCATAGAAAATCTATGGGGTATTGTGAAGAGGAAGATGCGATATGCCAGACCCAACAATGCAGAAGAGCTGAAGGCCACTATCAGAGCAACCTTGGCTCTCATAACACCTGAGCAGTGCCACAGACTGATCGACTCCATGCCACGCCGCATTGCTGCAGTAATTCAGGCAAAAGGAGCCCCAACTAAGTATTGAGTGCTGTACATGCTCATACTTTTCATGTTCATACTTTTCAGTTGGCCAAGATTTCTAAAAATCCTTTCTTTGTATTGGTCTTAAGTAATATTCTAATTTTCTGAGATACTGAATTTGGGGTTTTCATTAGTTGTCAGTTATAATCATCAAAATTAAAATAAATAAACACTTGAAATATATCAGTCTGTGTGGAATGAATGTATACATTATACAAGTTTCACTTTTTGAATGGAATTAGTGAAATAAATCAACTTTTTGATGATATTCTAATTATATGACCAGCACCTGTCCTGTATTTTGCGCGAATGCACCCAACTTGATGGTAGATGTACGAATTGAAGTCTAGCGCAGCGTCACCTCATGAATATTAATGACGCAATGAAACGTTCCGCCCGGTAAGCTTATCTGATTGGCTAAAAGAGGCGTTTGTGAGTGGGCGCTGGTCAGTCTGGCCAATGAACGAACTTTAGGTTACTAAAAAGGTTATGAGGCCGTAGTTTATGATTGGACAGTCCATGACGTGCGCGATGTCGTAACCGTTGCTAATTAATATTCACGAACAGCGTCTTCGCCTCTCCTACAGGCTTTACGGTAGCAACATGGCCACTTACTTGACAGTAAACATGGATTTATGCTCTCTTGTGCTTATTTAAACGTTGTAAGACTGATATTTTGATATCGGATATATCACAACTTTAAAATGAATCTATCGCGAGTCCCATCTCTTGTAATACGGGGACGTCGCGTTTACCGGACAGCGGGTTCTGTCTGCTGTGAGCGGATCAGAGATGAAGCTGTTCTTAAAAAAAGCTACTCTGTGTCTGCAGTCAGAGACAGCACTGCACTTCTGTACAGAGACCACGGCGAGCCCTCACAAGTCGTCCAGTACGCATATCATAACCGTGGAGAATGACATGTAGACAGTTGTATGAAGTTAACAGTGTTTTCTGTATGGTTGGCAGGCTGGAGTCATTGGTTCTGCCTCAAATGGGAGCTAAAAGTGTCCTGGTGAAGATGCTGGCGGCACCCATCAACCCCTCGGACTTAAATATGATTCAAGGCAAGAGCAAAGCATTTAATGCATTGAGTAAATAATGCACGACACTTAGTGGACAAATGCAAGCCATTGACAATAAGCACAGGATAATGTGTCAGATTTCTCCCCAAAATCAAATCAAAAAAGGTGAAATTATATTTAGTTTAAAGACGTTTTGACATTTATGCATTGTGATATTATTTTAACATCACCCCCCAAAATATTTTCACTACCGTATGTCTTGATGGTTCATGTTTTGTTTTTATCATTTCCATCGTTCTCAATTTTATTTGTTTATTTACTTTTTGTTGGTGTTGTCAAACAATTAATCGCGATTAATGGCAACCAAAATAAAAGTTTTTGTTTACATAACATATGTGTGTGTACTGTGTATATTTATTATGCATATATAAAAAACCACACAAACAGCATATACTTAGAAAATATTTATGTGTATATTTTTATAATATTAATTATCATGTATGAATATATTTAATATATAATGGTAACATATTTTTACAAATATACACACACATGCATGTATATTTATATATACATAATAAATATACACAGTTACACACACATATATTATGTAAACAATAACTTTTATTTTGGATGCCATTAATCGTGATCAATCATTTGATAGTAGGCTACTACTGTTTATTTATTTAATTCTGAATTGAAGCAAATCTAGATTAGTGCAGTTTTTATTTTTTAGTTAATTTCAGCATTTAATTTATTAATAATTTTGTATTTAAAATGTATTGAATCTTTAAAAAAATGAGAACAAGATGTTTTTGCATTGCTTATTTCGAGTTGAGTGTAACATATAGGCCATGTCTTTCCGTTAAACCAGGAAACTTTGATTTGAATGCAAATGTCTTTCATATCTTATGGTTTTGTTTGATTACACAGGCACATATGCCATCCTGCCTGAGCTTCCAGCGGCGGGGGGTAATGAGGGCGTGGGCCAGGTCATGGAGGTGGGTGACAAGGTGAAGACACTCAAGGTGGGCGACTGGGTGATTCCAAGAGATGCCGGCACAGGTGAACGTTGAATTGACATTCATAAGCATGCTGTTGTCAATGTGATCATCGGTAGTTCTTAAGCTATAACACCCCTGCACAGGAACGTGGAGAACCGCAGCTGTTTTGAAGGCTGATGATCTGGTGACTCTGCCTAAAGACATTCCTGTACTGTCCGCTGCCACTTTGGGAGTCAATCCTTGTACAGCGTTTAGGATGCTCACAGACTTTGAGGAGCTCAAACCAGGTTGGCAGCGCTTTACTCTATCCAAACCACTCATAATACAACAGAGGTCTTTACTTAACTCTGTATTTTAGGAGACACGGTCATCCAGAACGCAGCTAACAGCGGAGTCGGACAGGCTGTTATCCAGATTGCTGCTGCTAAGGGCATTCAAACCATCAATGTCGTCAGAGACAGGTAAAAATGACTTTCAGGGAATGCTTCACACAAAATGAAAATGTGCTCATCCTCATGAGTTTGAGTTGAGATGAGTTTGTTTTTTATTATACTGACAAAAAATATGTATAGCCTGAATGCACTGCACTGTAAGTCGCTTTGGATAAAAGCGTCTGCTAAATGCATAAATGTAAATGTATTATGGAAAAGCCAACAGTGAATGGGTGCCGTCAGAATGAGAGTCTAAACAGCTGATAAAAACATCAACTGACGTCTCGTGAAGAGAAAGCCTGCGTCACTTTTGACCAAAACACCATAATATCAGTGAAATTCCTTTAAACTCATCATGAAATCAAAATTTGATGCAATTTATTTTCTTCATTCACTTGCATGATTTTATGGTGGATGAGTTATTAATGCAAGTTTTTTTTGTCATTATGATGTTTGAACAAATTTGCTTTGCCTCTAAACTGACTTTCCTTTTTGTTGGTGTCACCTAGTTTGTGCAAAGGTTTGGTTAATGTTAATCAGTAGACAAATATCTTTTTTAGTATAGTTTTAAACGACTGTTCGTGTTGCCTTTTTAAAATCTGGGATGTCTACAATGATTTTAAAGTAATTAATTTCTACTTGACATAATAGCACATAATGGAGCTGGAAAAGAAGGAATACGTGGAGGTGCTCTGAGGGTGACCTTCATCCTCCATGTCTCAGTTCAAAAGTCTTCTCAAATGTGTATAAATAAGTGTCCCGTATCGGCTGCAAAAGCGCTCTTTAAGATGAAAAGTGCAGAAACTTTGCATTGATTTAGTTATTGTGTGAAGCAGCTAGTTTGTCATTGTAGGCCTGACCTGCAGCAGCTCTCTGACAGACTGACAGCACTGGGAGCCACACACGTCATCACAGAGGAGACACTGAGACGACCAGAAACCAAGGAGCTTTTCAGGGTCAGTCTCTCTGTCCGAATCATTCTAGCCCTACAAGCAGATTTGCTTTGTCTATGAGTGAATGGTGTGCTTTAAAAGCAACATATAAAACATTCTGTAGCTTGAGAAAGATTGTGTATTGTGATGGTGTTCGGCGTTTGCTTTTAACAGTCGTGTCCTCGGCCTAAGCTAGCTCTGAATGGAGTTGGAGGAAAGAGCGCCACGGAGCTGTTACGTCATTTACAGTAAGTGTACCGAAACAGAGAAATGAAAATGTAAAAAATATATAGTGTAAACAATGTCCACCTGATTCTTTAGTGACATTCATTCCAGAAGAGTTTTTCTCATATGCAAACATTTTGAGGGGTCCACTAGAGGGCCTCAGCGAACTTCCAAGGGCCAAAAGAATATTGTATTATATTTATTACAGTATATTTTATATTATATTACATAAAAAAATGTAACCTCAAATAATAAGACACTTAAAATCAATATTAAATCATGGCTCTTTTTCTCCTCAGTAACTAACATTTTAAATGAAATACATACCGTTCTTTAATCTTAGTCTCAAAATATATTTAATTAAATATAATAACAATTCCTGTTACTGTAAAAATGAAAACACGCAGCTTTGTCACGATTACAGCAGAAATACTAGAGGAAATATCTTCTTCAATATAATATGAGACGCTTTTTGTTGGACGTAGAGAAGGTATGAACATTTATTATCATGATTATCATGACCAAAATTATTGTGGTTGGCTGCATTATCATGGTGTTGTTAAAATGTGCTGGAAATGTTCAAAAAGTACCGATATACATACACGTTTAAATCATATCAACAATTTTTACATTTGAAACCAACACTATGAACTTTGTGTTATAAAATGAATATATGACAAAAAGTTTTAGAAAATAATAAACCTCACATTTCAGCATTTATTTAAATATATCACAATCAAAAATGATCAAAATAATGAATCATTTCAGGTACTTTATCCAGTCTAAAGAGCGTGTTATTTGAACTGTTTGGACATTCTTCCACGTTACCCCATCTTTCATCAATCAGTTCAAATGCACAACACTGTGTAAAAAAGTCAGAATTGACTCTCCTGGTTCTGTGTCTTCAGCAGTGTTTTCACAAAAATCAAAAACAAAGTTGCATGCTTGTCTGCATAAGACTGTTGCTAACTTTGCTCAATCCTGGGCAGTATTTAGTGTGCATTTTTCAATCATTTTAATGATAATTAAAATGTGATAATATTTGACCCTGGTTTATCGTGAAAACCAGTAACCGTTTCATCCCTAGTTGGAGGAGGGCCTTCTAACCAAACCAGCCAGCCGAACAACATTACACACTTGATTTGATCAGTTAGGGCCCTTGATAAGCAGGTGTATGTCTGTGTTCCTCAGAAGCGGAGGCAGCATGGTGACCTACGGTGGGATGGCCAAACAGCCAGTCACTGCTCCAGTGGTGAGTTTAACTGCTGCGCTCTGCACTGGATGATTTCTATAGTCATGTTCCTATAATGTGGTGTACTTTGCAATCATCCAAATATGATGCTGTCTGTAGAGTGCGCTGATCTTCAAAGATGTGAAAATAAGAGGTTTTTGGGTGACCCAATGGAAGAGAGACAACAAACATGGTGAGTGTCTCCAGTCTTGTGTCTTCATTGAGGCTTTCATAAATGGTGCTGTTTGAGGATCAATAGAGTTGAATCTAAAACACTTTTGTGATAGATGAAGACGCCTTGCGTAACATGCTGGATGATCTCTGCGTCCTGATCCGTGCTGGGAAGCTGTCGGCTCCAGCTTGCACTGAAGTGTGCCTTCAAGACTTCAGAAAGGCCCTGGAGAACGCCATGAAGCCGTATGTGTCCAGCAAACAAGTTTTTGTCATGTGACCTCTTCTGTGTGTCTTTAACATGTGTTTGTTAAGATCTGCGTAATCAAATCACGATTTTTGGCTTTGATTTTGAATGCGTTGACATTTCTTGCATACTTGGTATTTATGAGCATAATTATAAAACCCTGTAACAGACTGAATAATTAGAAATGATGTCATGTTAAAAAGACAAACATGCACATGAACTCTGATGGAAACACATTTGTCAGTAAAATTCCTGGATGCCTCGACTGATGTGGTGCAGATAATTAAGTAGGGAAAAGAGTCTCAGTCTTCCTCAGTTGCAGCAGTTATTTTATTGATGCTTTGCACCAGTTTCCCAGGAAGTGATTTTGTTCTCTTGAACACGAGATTCATTTTATTTGCAGATGTTTTATGCAGTATTCCAAATTTTTTTCCACACAAGTTTAATTTACAACTTTCGATGCAGATCAAACGCTACTGTATTGAACTGTTTTGTGAGTACTGTTCTGTATTGTTGGTCATGGTGAGTGTTCGTACTGGATGCTGGATGCCCTAATTACTGCTGGACTCCACAACTGTGGCATTATGTAGTGTGGGGGGGAAATTACTTCATGTTTATGAATGCATTTATATATAAATTGCAGGAGTACATAATTCATCATTATGCATCATTTATCATTATCAAACCGCTTTTGACAGTCTTTCACGAAAAAAATAAAATAAAAATACAAAGACGAATCAGTGCAAACTTGTTTCTGACGTGGGATTAAAAAAAGGAACATTGCATGCAACATTTTATCTTAAAATTAAGATTATTCTGCCGTGTTATTGCAGAGAAGGCATTGCACTCAGATATATAGTCTCAGTAAAGAAGAAAAGACAACTGCAATTTTTATTTACCTTCATGTCACTCTAAATTTCACCTTCATGTTTATTTACCTTCATGTCCCCCCCTCCCCCCCCCCCAAAAAAACATTTTCATTTTGTGACAGATGAAGTTTATGAATAGGACATTAAAAGCTCAAACATGTCGCTGAAAGATCACGTGCATAAACGCTGCTGTTCTGAGATCAGTGGAAACACAGCAGGCTCAGCATCAGTGACAGCAGCAGTGTAAACAGCACTGGAGCGGTGGATGATCCTCCCTCCTTCACCACACACTTCTCATAGGCCTCGAAGTCCACTTCCCTCATCGCGCACACGTGATCGATGCGGCAGTCAGCGTGGCACTCCGTCAGGTCATATAATTCACGGAGTTGAACTCGTAGTACTTCTGCAGAGAACACTTGTCGCTAGATATCCGCTCCATCACGCGGTGCATGGAGGCGGGAGAGGCGTCCGGTACACGAAACGCCTCGGTCAGCCGGTACTCCTTCTCCCAGCGCTCATGTACCACATTTGAGTACGTCAGGTTCATATAGTAGGTGATTATATCCTTCAGGAACACAAAGCAGCAAGACAAGAAATGGTGTACCTCAATTTGCCACATTAAAGCTTATAATAACAAACTTTTGATGTGTTTGGTCCGGTTTTGCGGGAAATTGATGTAATTTGTCAGTTTGATGTCTTTTTTTTCTGCGCGGTTATATCAGGTCGGTAAACCGGAAGAAGATCCGGCTGTTAAAAGTTGTGTGTGGAGCATTTGTTGCTTGTTCTTACACAGTTATCATATATGGATGCTCAAATATGTGTAAAGTTCTAAATGGCAACAACTGTTAACATCTGCGGAACCTGTTTTCAAGAACCCTCAACCTGTGAAGGGTCTGCAATAAATAAAACCCCTCAGAGATCAGGCTTTTTCTGCTGAACAGGTACGACATTATGCGCTTGATTCAGATGGTTATTACATTATTTTGTTCCTTTGTTCTTTATTTTGTTCTTTCTTTATTTCGTTCTTTCTTTCGTTCCTTCATTCTTTCAGTTTTTTCTTGTTTTTGTTATTATTGCTATTTAATAAAATTTTAGCGAGGTAAATGTCTCTTATCTTCTGGTACTGGTACTGTGTGATCTGGGCTGTGCTTCCCAAAAGCATCGAAAGCTTGAGTACGTCAGACCCAATGAAACCAATGGAGCTGCATGTGATCAACTTAAGCTTACAGTGCTTATGGGGAAATGCAGCCTTGATCTGATTGAGCAATTGTTTATAGATGTTTTATTTGTTCAGATGATATTATTTCATATGTATATGCCAAGTATGGATGTAATGGTGCACCGTGAGCTGGTTGGAAATCAATAGAAATATGTAACGATTCAAATGGGTGGAGATATTAAATGAATCGTGATACAGTTGGGAGTAGGAGCCAGGACCTCGAGGGCCAGAGTTAAGACCCCCAGATTCAGATGATATTCTCTTTTCATTTTGACTCTGTATGGTGCATATGCGCATGGTGTCACCGTCAGCTGGAGTGACTGTGGTTCTGTCCACTGAGTGAATGACAGCATCAGAACACACAAAACACATCTAAAACAAGAAAGCACTTGGCGATTGACTGTACAAATACATTTGAAAATATATTTTTACAGAAAGATACAGAAAAGAGAATCTAATGGATCCCAGCAATGCAAAGAGAGAAATGGACTCCAGGCAGCAAAACACAGATTTGCGGTTATCATTTTATGTTAATGTTGAATTTTGCGGTTTACCCTTATTTTATTATGTATTGTATTGACATCTTATATTCGGCATAACTGGATGTTTTAAATTAACACTTACAAAAACTATTAAAAAAATTGGGCTGAACGATATGACGATATATTATCATAGATATAAGTGATCAACCAGATTTACTTATTTTGTAATTACAAAATGCCTTCACAGGTTAATTTACTAAAAATGTAGCTTTGAAATCACAGGAATACATTACTATTAAAATACATGTAACTGCTTTCTATTAGAATATATTTTAAAATGTAAAGATATTTCAGAATGCTACTGTTTTTGCTGTACTTTGGAGAAAATAAATGCAGGCTTTGTTAGCAGAAGAGACTTCATTAAAAAAACGTACTGACCCCACACGTTTAACTGGAAGTGTAGATGTGATCGAGTGGTGAAAGTTATGTGCTGGAGCTTTAATTCAAACTAAAACAATAAAAATGTTATTTAAAAATATATCAAAAGTTTAAATACACCTCTCAGAATCTGTAAAATGTTGATTATTTGACAAGTAAGAGGGATCATAATAAATACATGCTATTGTTTATTTAGTACTGACCTGAATAATATATTTCACATAAAATATGTTTACATGTAGTCCACAAGAGAAAATAATAGTTGGATTTATAAAAATGACCCCGTTCAAAAGTTTTCATCCCCTTGATTCTTAACACTGTGTTGTTAGCTGAATGAGCCACAGATGTGTTTTTTTGTTTAGTGATAGTTGTTCATGAGTCCCTTGTTTGTCCTGAACAGTTCAACTGTCTTCTGTTCTTCAGAAAAATCCTTCAGCTCACACAAATTCTTTGCTTTTCCAGCATTTTTGTGTATTTGAATCCTTTCAGACAATGATTGTATGATTTTGAGATCCATCTTTTCTCACCGAGGACAACTGAGGGACTTGTATTCAACTATTACAGAAGATTCAAACACTCACGGATGCTCCAGAAGGAGAAATTCAGCAACTTTTCACTTCAACTGTATATATAAACTTAACCCTATCCTTTTAGCTTATTGTCAAGAAAACATTTTTCATTTTTGTTAGTTTAACTTGATGTATCATTAAAAAAAGTGAAATGACTAAAACTTCTTACCTTGATCAACAGTGTTTTGGTGTCATACTGGAAGATGCAAATTCCAGGATTATTTCCACCATCTGTGACACCAGGTAGTGTTGTGATCCAGGGCGTCACTCCTGGCGTCAGGAACATTGCACTTATGGGAGATCCTGTAAAGAGATATTAATAACTTCCCGTTTACAAACTATTTGTGAAAGGCATCTTCACTCTCAGAAAAAAGCCATCACTGGATGCACCCTTTCAAAAGTGCACCATTTAGTTAATGCACATTTGAAGTGCACCCTTCAGGGATAAATAAGGTATAAGTAAGGTTTTCTAATTTAAACGGTAACTACAATTCCAAAATATGCACAAATGGAATACCTTTTGAGCTGTAGAACATGCGGAAGCTGTCGGTGTGATGATGACCGAAGAACTGGCCCTGTATAACAGCGCTGTGCTTCTGTATGAGATCTATATAGCGCTTATTAAACTCTTTTCTGAACCAGGCTTTGTCTCGCTTCTTCTCAAAAAACCCTGGAGGGACGTGGCCAATAATGTAAACCTGGGTAAGACAGAACAAAGGCTCTTTATGTGCAATAATGACACAATACATGGATGAACTGACAGAACCGAAGGTGTCGCTTCCTCGCTGTAAGATTACGGTAACACTTTAATATGATAGTCCACTTTAGACATTCTACTAACAGTACGAAACTTTGTAACTACGTCATCTAGCAGTCATTAGAGTATTAGTAGACTGTCTGCTTCATATCTAACACTTTATTTTGATGGAATATATATGGACTATGAGAAACTGTGCAAGTATTCGTCAACTTATTCTACTAACCCTAAACCTACCCTACTGAGAGTTAGCAGACATGTAGAAGCAAATGAATGAGAGTTAGTTGGCATGTAGTTACAGTTATTTAAAGTTAGTAGAATGTCTAAAGAGCATCAAAATAAAGTGTAACCAACTAACACTAACCTTCTCATTATTTTTCGCTGCGTCCTGAAGCACTTTATCGGCCCAACTGAACTGGTCTCCAGGGTCTTAGAGGTTTTCTGTGAGTTTGTTCTGATCGTAATACAGGTTTGTATTTAACACCACGACTCTGAGGCCAGTTTGATTCAGCAGCTTCTCTGTGTAATATCCACCTGTGAAAGACATGTACAATTAATGTTATATATCATTATTATCTGTAATATGTTTCTTTTCTTTGTTTGTCTGTGTCAGTGTATTGTTAGTGATGAGCTGCTGTAGTTTGCACCTATTTTAAAGGTTTCTTTTGACGCCGCATGTAGCCAGCCATGCCACATGTTTGCTGTTTGCTCATAAATGGTGTTTTTTTCGGGGGGCATTTGGCTCTTTGGATGGTAGTCGTGATTTCCCATTGCAGAATACACCTTGGTATCTAAAGACATACAAATGTGAAATTAATTTCATAGACAAACGAAACAAACAAGCAGTCAGCAGGCCATATGAAACACATACTAGGAAAAGTGCTTTTTATGATGTGGGTGAGATTGCCGATTATACGCAGGACAGGTTCGACTCCCAGCTGCTCATTGGGCACGTGAGGTGTATCATCTCTGTCAAAGAGAGTTAGAAATATAATCAGTTATGTACAAAATATATGACAGCTCATCTACCTACAGCACAGGCCAAATGCTTGACGCAGCAACTCATTCTTTATGATTACTCCCAGAATAATAACATGGAAGCGTGGCTTATACTGTATTGGACACTTGTTGGCAAATTTGATCTCACCATGCATTTTATATGAAAATCCATTGTGCTCCTTTAAAACAAGTCTGCTCGTCTGGTTTCATCGCCCTGAAGTCAGTGGGTTTTTTAATGGGTTTTTGGTTAAACACATAAAATAAGGTCTGTAAGACAAGCTTTAGATATTTCACGCTTTATTCTACATCGTAAAATAAATCAGTGATACCTCTTGTGTTTTTACTTGTCTTGATAAAGGCGGTTGCTAACAAGTGTCTTAATGGGACAATAAACATCGCCATGTCAAACTGATAAAGTCATCTAATCACTAGCCTCGTTTATAATCAACTACTCTAAATTAAAAAATAAGGTTTTTAAATAAAGACTGACAGATTTGTTGAAGCTTAATGGTGGTGATGTTGAAGTCATGTGACCGTGGTGTTGTTCATTTAAAATGTCTGGCTTTTATTCCTGCGCATTGTATATAGACTTCAAAACTCCAAAAAGTTTATTATCACGATGAACAAACGTGTATGAACCACGACCGTTTGTCGGTCACAGAGCACAATAAACCAATGGAAAAATCCTACCCAGGGTCAGGGCGTCATGCACTTATTATTTTAAAGGGGACACAGGAGGTGTGTGGGGGGGTGTTGACACACCAGTAGGCTAATGTCTTACATCACTTTTTAGGCTAATGGAAATATTCCCACTAACTAAACCGTAATCAAATGCATTTTGCAGCTTTATTTGTCATGTTAATCTATAATGGGCAAATTTGCCTTTTAGGGTCATTCTATGGAAATATCAATTTTTAAGATGTGCAGTATTCAGTAATTGTCACAGTTAAATCTCAGCCGAAACAACTCAACGCATTTAAGCACATACCTTTCATCACGTTACTTCTAGCAGAGACGATGAAAATGTTGAGAAGAATGATTTTCCAAACACATGCCATTGTCAGATTCATCTAATGCGTGTGAGAGATCCAGAGACTCTGATCTGATCTGATCTGATCTGACTGCTGTTATCCTACATCAAGATGTTCATTCCACAGCCTCCAATAAACGGACAGATAAGAGAAGCCAGCTGGAGCACATAAACAGACACTGTTTTACAACATGAGCACTTGTTCAAACATAGTTCTCCCGCTGTTACTATGTGTAAGGAGAAATGAATCTGTTGGTCATTTACTATGCAGTCAACTTTCTATTTTAGTCTGCTGCTAAAGTGAAGGCATGCCTGTAATGCTTGAAGTCCCATGCTTGAAGCAGTTCCCATAATGAATGCTTTATAAACCAAATATAGTAACATTCCCTTTTAAGAGTTTTTTTAACTGTCCACAAAGCAACCAAAAATTAGTGTAAAATCCTTTTTAGGAGATTGGCAGTATCTAAATGTTGTCATGAATATTGTACTGTTCCTGTGGCTCAGTTGTTAGAGCATTGCGTTAGCAGCGCAAAAGGTTGTGGGTTCGATTCCCAGGGAACACATACTGACAATACAAATGTACAGCCTGAATGCACTGTAAGTCGCTTTGGATAAAAGCGTCTGAGAAATGTAAATGTACTGTACATGTATCACAGCTGTACAGTACTTGAGTAACTGTACTTCATACTTTGCGGTTTGTACTTTACTCTAATACTGTTGAAAAACATATGTTGTACTTTACTCTGTCAGATTTACAAGGCACTAATCTTAGTTATTTACAGTTACATAAACATATTTCATCGTTCTTAATTGGAAATCAAATAGTTTTACAAACCTAAGTAATATTTGATTATTAAATGGCACCTTCATATTTGATCTGATTCATATTTTCATTCTCCATATACCACAGTATAGGTTGGGAAGTTTTGTTTTTAGATAATTTAATGTTTTTATTCCGCAAAGATGCATTAAATTAATCAAAAGTGACAGTAAAGATATTTATAATGTTACAAAAGTGTTAGAATGTTTTCATTTTAAATAAATGCTGTTCTTTTGCACTTCTATTCATCAAAGCATCAATTAAATTGTTTTCAATATTGCTAATAATCAGAAATGTTTCTCGAGCAGCAAATCAGCATATTAGAATGATTTCTGAAGATCATGTGACACCGAATGATGCTGAACATTCAGATTTGATCACAGAAATCAATTACAAATATTTTTAACATATATTTCAATAGAAAATGGTTATTTTATCACAATATTACTGTTTATACTGTTTTAGAAAAACGTCTCTCAAGGACATAAAAATAAAATACAAAATCTTACAACCATAAAAGTGAGTGTATTTGTATGTACTTCAAACTATTAAATTGTATTATACTACTGTAAAACAAATCAGTATGCATGTAAATTTAATTTTACTTGTATGGCTATTAAGTATTCTCAATTCTTTGTATGATGAAATTAACTGAGAACATTAAGAGCCACAAGGAAACCTCACAGTCTTCCTTACAGCAGTAATGGCCTTGATTTATAATCTCTGGTTATAGAGACAAAGTCTCTTCTGGAAGGCAAGTTTATCATATTTTATGCTTGCTTCCTTTACACTGAGGACTGAGAGTCAGTTTGCCTTTGCATGAGTCCTCTAAAGTAATCATTAACCTGTAATGCTGATAGTGATGAGCACATAGTTACACATTAAACACATGAGCGTCGGATCCATTGTATGTGGTTGGGACAGTACCCACCCACGTTTGCCTCTCAAATTCAGTGAATATGTCCGTGCACTTTTCAGAGCGCCCTCAGTCAAATCCATTCCACATGACGAATGCCCTGATAGATTAAACTCCATTCAGCTACACCCTTGAGTTCCTCACTGCTGCTTCCTCAAATCTATTCCATTTGGCTCATTCAGGCCCCATTCACACTAGTGTGTTGTTTTCGTTTTAAAACGGCGTTTCAGAATGAAAATGATCCCCGTTTACACTACACAACCGAAAACGCATGTCACTAGACCATTCATGCAGGAACAACCATAGGTAGTTCCCTTTCATAGGTTCACTTCAATGCTGCGATAACATCATTGCTATGGGAACACATCCAGTATGACGAATCTTTGAAGCCCTTATACCATCACGCCAATTCATTGGCCAAATAGCACTTAGCACCGCCCCCTACGCACACGTATGTATGCTATATCAGCGTGCTGCACTGCTATTTCATTAGATTTCCATATGATGAAGGAAGCGATATCAAAGGTACAGGATGACCCGCATCGCAGCAGCTCGTTCCCTATTCAGGGAGCCAATGGCGCTTTTCCACTGCATGGTACGGCACGGGGTACTGAACCTGGTACCTGGTACTTTTTTAGTACCACCTCGGCCGAGGTTCCAAGCGATCCGTACCTTTACCAAAACATGACGTGTAAACTCTTCTGATCACTGACTGGCCGGAGAAAATCATCATTACTGCGTCACTGAACTTGTGACACGAGACCCAATATATATTACCTAGATTTAAATCAGCACAGCCAGCGAAGGATCGGACGCAACTTTTGTTTGAACAAACGTATCTTTTTGTATAAACCAAAAAATACCCGTTTCGTTGTCTGTTGAAGAAGTACAGATGTTCCTCTCGTTGATAGCCGAGGAGCGGATCCAGTGTGAGCTTGATGGGGTGACGCGGAATGAAAAAACCTTATGTATATACTTTTTGCACTTTTATGTATATATTTTTAGAGTATGTTTTCTTTTTATATTTTTACCTTTTTATCTGTGTTTTGCACCACAGTCTCTGCTGCTGGGGTAAATCCCAAGCATTCTCATAGGCCTCTCCATTGCTGTTAAAAACATCCACATGCCGAGAATGAAAAACACAATTCCGTCGATGCTCCTTTGTGTGTGTTTGTTTGTGGCGCGTTTACGATGATGTCATGGCAGTAGAGGCGGCGCAACTATAACGACACGTGAATAATCCCGCCCACTCTAAAGTGGCACTAAACTGCGGTGGAAACGCAAACTGACCCGTGCCGTGCCGTAACGAGCCGTGCCGAGCCGAGTCGTACCAAGGTTACACAAGTAACAAAGATGTGTGCTTTCATAGGTTCACTTCAATGCTGAGATGATGTCATCGCTATGGGAACGCTATACCGGAAGGCTGCATCCTCCGGAGGTTGCATTTGTCAGCTGCATACGTCATAAAGATCATAGGCGTAAATCTCGGGGGGGACATGACCCCCCCTATCTGAGGGTTGTCCCCCCTAAAAATATAATTACAAGACTCTGTGTAAATAATTTAATGGACATATATTTAAAATAATTGTGTTAGTAGTTAAACAAAATAAACACAAAAAAGCGTTTTAAGTTCAGAATTTTATTGAGTCCCCCCTCCCTTGCCTCACAGTGGTTTAGTCCACTGCCTCCTTTCCCTGGCCTTTACCGAAACACACACACACTAGTCTGGTGAGAGACAGCAAACTAGTTCTTCAGTAGTTGTGTAACTTAGTAACTTAACTTGACAGCCTAAGTTACGTTGGTGGGTAGAGTTAGGGTGAATCCCAATTCTCTGTCTTACCCCTTCCCCTTAGTTTTGCGCGTTCACGTGAGAGTAAGGGATGTCCCAATTCTGGTTTTGATCGAGGGGTAGGGCTAAGGGGAAGGGGTAGATACCCCTTAAAACAAAGCATTTTCGCCAAATTACTTGAAACCAAGGGGTACCCAGAACACACTGCGGCCAAATCATCGAGAGTCCCATAAATGTAAGTATTTTCGGCTTATATAATTGATTTAAAAATTACGACCATCTTGTTTTGTACTCTACACGGTCTACATATATTTGCAACCATGTTCTCAATTGAGACGTTTTAAAAAATCGCTATTTTTCCACGCTAACGTTACATTGCTGATTTGCACAACAGTCCCGCGTTTCTCTGACTAGAGAAAAACATCACTAAAACCCACGCAATCGACAAACACACAAGTTTGGGATCAACACTTGTCGCCTCTGGTTACGTAGCAGCCAGCTAGCGACGATGTATGATGACGTAACAGTAACCAAGTGGTGTCTCATTTCATAGGGGTATGTTTTCACCCCTAGCGCTTACCACTCGGTTTAGAAGGACAAGGGGTAGGGGTAAGATGAAGGGGTAGGGGAAGGGGAAGGGGTAAGACAGAGAAATGGGATTCACCCTTCGTGTAAATAGCCTCTGCTATCAAGGCCGGCATCAGCAGGCTAATTGCACTTAGTGTAAAAATAGACTTTCTGTTAAATATGAGTTCGGTTCATATGGTTCACCACGCGGTCATATTATAATTATAATTTTGCGTCCTCCATAGTATTTTAGGTTTCATCTGGGACCGAGTACGTCTCTTCAAATATTGAACCGCATTAAGCCCACTGATCTGCCACTTAACATCATATTGAGCAAAACTCATCACATCGGCAGGTCTACAATATTAGCCTACTATCAGTTCAGGCTTATTGCAGTGTTAGTTGTAGTGGCTGACAATTAAGTTTGGTAACTGTGTAATCGCTCATAGAAAATACATCGGATATCATAGTTTTTTTGTCATTACTTATTTATTAATGATCCAACATCATCTGTATTAAAGAGAAAGAAACATTTCACACGATGTTTCAAGAGAATAACAAAGTCTTGACAGCCTAAGTTACTTACACATAACTACCAGTGGCATAGCAAGTCAGCCCATATGCAAATAATTAGTACGGGCCCCCCCCCCAAATTATATGGTCTCCAACTCGGTTAACTTGTTGATTTTTCTGATGTAAACACCGTTACGTGACTATCAGGGGCAGACTTGGTGATTTTGGGGCCCATAAGCAAATTTCAGGAATGAGGACCCAACACAATAACACTGGTAGTTATGTGTAAATAACTATAATGCTATTTTACGCATAACCCTTATTTTGCTCCCTAGCTCTCTCTATAATCACTAAAAGCTGTCACTCACTTCAGTTCCTCGCAAGCTCACGACTTTCCAGTTAATAAGCTCTCTGCACAATGAACCTCTTACCCACTTATTTACATATTTGTTACAATGAGAAGATTCACAAGCTGGCAGTACTCCACAACGGACAATAACTCGCTGTTTTTAGTGATGAGTGAACATTTGACACTCTCCATAACACAAATACATACTGGTGCATTTGCCAAATATGTTTCGCGAATATCAGACGGGGCCCTGGTTCCCCGGGGCCCTAAGCGGCTGCTTACCTCGCCTGTTGGTTAAGTCCGCCCTGTTGACTATTCACAAGCTGTTTTAATTATGGTATAAATGCTTAGAAATAATATTTAACGTTTTTCAAGTCCATTCATTGCACGCAACTTGACGCAAGTCACCCAATAATCTCAATAAGCTTTGTGATTTTTTTATTATAACACAAAATTTCATCCTTCTATCAATTTTAAGATCAGATACAAACAATAAACGTGTTTTGCGCTCTTTTATTTGTAGTGAGGTAACTGTATTCGCCTCAGTTCAAGCAGCATGTCAATCAATGCTATTTTCCTGTTTAATATTTGTAGCACAAAATAATCATGAATAAATATTTGAATGTATATTAAAAAAAATCTGAACAATTTATTACAAACGAATGTCTCATGAAATCGATCAAGTTTCAAAAACAACTATAACGTGTTATTTAACGTGTTAACACGTAGGTATAACAACCTACGTGTTATTGCTGTTTTTCATGTTGAGAACGACAAGTTGGATGCCACAGACGTTTTTTTCGTCTCACATTAACTTCACGCAACATGTTTTTAATATCGTAATTTTATCTTAATTCTTAAAATAGTATGACGATAATCTTATTTAGTTAGTTATTTTTCAGCATGACACTAAAATGCCGCTGTATTTGTACTGCATGCAAACACAATCTTGGCACAGCGCCCAAAGAACATACATATATGCATACATACATACATACATACATATATAAATACATACATACATATAAAATATGACGACCCTGACTCCCCATATCTCCTCACTGGACTTCAGAGAGAAATAGACCTTTATGGATTACATAGGCTAATGACATTTCGATTTGAATTATTTCATGTAAAGTAGTATTGTATAGCATTCTATAAATATATTTATAATGTCAGTGAGGCAAGTATTTGCTGAGTTTGGGTTCAGTTTTTTTGAAGTGTTCCTGCTCAAGATCTTTATTTTAAAAAGCAAAAAAAATTGTTGATAATGTGAGTGAACACAAATAAAAACATTTGCAGCTTCGAATGATGTATACTCTTACCTTTATGAGGAAAAATAATGATGTATTTTAATGTTCCACTCTTATTATGAAAAAATGCAAGTGATCTCGCCAGCGCCACCATGTCCTTCAAAGCTTCAGCTTACACTTTTAGCACAAACGATTTTATATTTATCACATATTTATCTTAGATGTGTTAACCTATTGTGAAATGCATTAAGTTTTTATGTCTAAAATCATATTTATTTGAGAAGACTAAATCAAACATATGTTCAACTCACTGTCTGGCACTGGCCACTTGGCAGACTATTTTAATCGCATTATCTTACTGGGATGAGGAAGAGTCCATTTTAAGGACTCGCGGAAACAGCTTAATATCAATAATATGGTGTGTATTAACAGACTGAACAGTAACAACTGTTTATCTTAACATCAGCTCACACACTCATTCGACATTCCTTAAGGGAATGACTTTTTTATGACTTGAACATTGAATTAATATTTGTGAATACATTATTTTTGCACATTGATATTTGTATTATACATTTATTAATATACACAATTTATCAATGTTACTATATAAAGGCAATATATATATGTTTGTGTGTGTGTGTGTGTGTACACCTTTCAACTGATACTTGTTTACCATGACTATTACAGTATTAATTTTAAAGTTAAATGTTCTGTAGAATTATTTTTATTTTTTTACAAATGAATGTCAAATCACTCCAAAACTCTACAATCTCACACTTTTTCATAAGCACTTGTAAAAAGCTTTCCTTAATAGGTTTGCTGTTAACAGTGACCCTGAATATTATTTTAATAATGTTCAAATATATTTACTGTATAGTTTTGGAGAAAATTAAAGGCAAATTCACCCCAAGCATCCGTGTATCCTTGCATTTTTACTCCATGTCCAATTTGCAAACACTCATATCAATTTGTCCTTTATAGTTATAATTTTATATCAAAAGTGCTAGGACGGATTTTGTTGTTTGGGGGAATTTGCTTTTAGTTATCTCCAAAACTGTACAGTAAAATGACATGAAATTGAATAAAATATTAGTCAGGGTCCCTGTGAACAAGAATACATTTAAAGAACCAGCAAATATATGAAGGAAATTTTTTTATGAGTGTTTGAAAATGTGTAATGTTGCAATCGCTAGAAAGCACGTTTAATCTGGGGGTGAATTTTTCATTATTTTTTCCAAAACTGTATAGTAAAATAACTCGAAAATGAACACAGCAATAGTCAGGATCACCGTGAACAGGAATCAATTCAAAGAACGAGCAAACATATAAAGGAAAGATGTTTATGAGTGTTTGAAATAGGTAATGGTGCAACTGCTAGAATGCACTTTGTTTTTTGGAGTGATTTTGCATTCATTTTCTCCAAAACTTTACAGTAATAGTCAGGGCGACTGTGAACAGGAGTCAACTGAAAGAACGAGCAAAACTATAAAGGACAAATTTATATGAGTGTTAGCAAATGTGACATGATGTAAAAATGCAAGGATGCACGGATGCTTGGGGTTAATTTGCCTTTAATTTTCTCCAAAACTATACAGTAAAAATATTTAAACATTATTACAATAATAGTCAGGGTCACTGTTAAGAGGAATCAATTGGAAGAATGAGCAAACCTATTAAGGAAAGCTTTTTACAAGTAAGTGCAAAGTGTGAAACAGTTGCAGTGAAATTTGCCATTAATTTGTACAAAAAATTTACAGTAGATTTAACTTTAAAATAAATACAGTAATAGGCACGGTAAAGAAGTATACGTTAAAATACACACACACACACACGCGCACACACACACACACGCACACACACACACACGGCAGCTGTGGCTTAATGGATAGAGCGTCAGACTTGTCACCCGAGGTTGTGGGTTCTAATCTCGGCTCTGGCAGGAAGTGTCCACGACTGAGGTGAGACCCTTGAGCAAGGCACCAAGCCCCCAACTGCTCCCCCGTCTGCCCACTGCTCCAGGTGTGTGTACTTGGATGGGTTAAATACAGAGAACACATTGTATTATATCATGATGTAAAATTATAAAATAGCAATAAACACATATTCTGATGTCGCTTTATGGTCTTTTTAGGGTTAAATTACATTTAATGTAGACTTATTTTGGGTCACCGTGAACAGCAATCTATTGAAAATATCAGCAATAAAGGAGACGCCGTTATGACAGCTTTACATCTATTTTGAACGCGCCCAGCGTCGTACCGTAAGTGCGCAATTAGACGCGCAGACACAAAGAAAGTGCGGCTGGTTTGACCGTGGTCCAATATCCGGTATAGCAGACATCTTGTGACGATAAAACGCTTAGTTTTTAGGCATAACTAGAGTCAACGGTAGAAAATGAGTTCTCTGAGTCAGATTTCAGAGGAGGATCTGCTGTGTCCTGTGTGCTATGAAATCTTCACTGATCCTGTGCTTCTGTTATGCAGTCACAGTGTCTGCAGAGCTTGTTTGGAAGAGTTTTGGAGCAGCAAAGGATTTCAGGAGTGTCCAGTTTGCAGGAAAAGATTCACAGGATGTCAGACACCGGCCAATCTTGCTCTGCGGAACGTGTGCGAGTCGTTCTTACAGAAGAGAGGGTCATCTGCGGTGCTCTGTGATGTGCACGGAGAGAAACTCCAACTCTTCTGTCTGGATGATAATCATCCTGTGTGTTTGGTGTGCAGAGATTCAGAGAAACACCTTAACCACACATTCAGGCCTGTTGATGAAGTCGCACCACTTCTAAAGGTACACTGTATGGCAGTTCTAAATAAAAGATTACTGGAGTATCTCTTATAAATGTCATGTTTCATATCAATTACATATCATTTCTTTGTAATTATTGGTGACATTTACTATGAGTGGAAAATGTTTCCAAATTGTTCCAAATTATTTTCAGTTTACTATTTTTTTTTGGGGTTCTTGATTAAGAGTAATAGCACCTGACTTCCTTATCACCGGGGTGGAATATTATTGCCTAGCCATCGGTGATGTATATATAAATATGGGCAGTGATGTGCTACTGTTTCCGGGTTCTGAGTTTTCAGAATGAGTAGTTTTTGTAGTTTAGTTTCACTAAACAGTCTGAGAAGTTAATTTCATAGTACACCGAACTCTCCAAAATTCAATGAGAGATTTGATATCTTTTTTAAAAAAGATTTATAAAAAAATTTGAAAACAAGCAGCATTGTCATAATTACTAAAGATGAAATATGGGGGATAGCTACTGCTTTAAATGACAAACAGGTAATAGTGAATTTGTGGGTTTTTGTTAAATGTGAACCAAAATCACAATTAAAAGAACCAAAGACTTAAACTAATTCAGTCTGTGTGCTTTTTTAATTTATTTAATACACGAGTTTCCCAATTTAAGTTGAATTACTGAAATAAATGAACTTTTCCTCGACATTTATTGAGATGCACCTGTATAATACTCTTTTGCTTAACATTACAATGAATGACATTCCACTGATTTAACAAACATCAACTGATTATTACATTTCAGGAGGAATTGAAGACTGCATTGAAAGATTTACAAGAAAAACTCGAGAGCTTTAAAGAAATAAAACAAACATTTGATGATGCATCACAACACATTAAGGTGAGAACTATACAGTAAAATAGTCTAGATTGAAGCATTTTTAGAAAAGTAAATATACATGAAGTAAATATAGTGAAAATATCTTTGTATGTTCTACAGGCTCAGACTCAGCAGACCATGAGACGCTTGCAGGAGGAATTTGAGCAGCTCCATCAGTTTCTGCGAGATGAAGAGATGGTCAGAATTTCTGCTCTGACAGAGGAAGGGAATCAGAAGAGTCAGATGATGAAGGAGAAGATTGAACAAATAGACCGAGAGATCGAATCTCTTTCAAACAATATTGGAACCATAAAAAATGATTTAGATGCTGCCAACATGCCCTTTCTACAAGTAAGAAATACCTGTATTTTTAAATAAATATTTTATTGTATTTATCTACACAAATAAAGACACTGAAATGACTCTCATCAGGTTTGAGGTAGTGGTCAATCGATATATCAGCCACCCTGCTCTCTTGAGATCTGTGACCCTGGACCACAAAACCACTCATAAGTGTCAATTTTTCGAAATTGAGATTTCTACATCATATGAAAGCTGAATGAATACGCTTTCCGTTGATGTATGGTTTGTTATGATATGACAATATTTGGCTGAGATACAACTATTAGAAAATCTGGAATCTGAGGGAGCAAAAAAATCTAAATATTGAGAAAATCATCTTTAAAATTTTCCAAATGAAGTTCTTAGCAATGCATATTACTAACCAAAAATTAAGTTTTAATATATTTACATTAGGAAATTCACTAAATATCTTCATGGAACATGGTCTTTATTTAATATCCTAATGATTTTTAGCATAAAAGTGAAATCTATCATTTTGACCCATACAATGTATTGTTGGCTTTTGCTACAAATACACCCCAGCGACTTAACATTGCTTTTGTGCTCCAGGGTCACATATCAGCTATTAAAGAATCAGTATCGGGTGACCGTTTACGGTTAAATAACGTTTGTGTACACATGTAGCTTATTTCCTCCTCTTGTGTTTTGCAGAACTTCAAGTTCTCAAAAGAAAGGTAAGCTGTTTTCTTGCCGTCTTCTCCTGCAGTGCAGTTCCTCCATCTTTCTGACTCTCGAATGTGATCACAGAGCCCAGATCACACTGAATGATCCAGTGAGGCCTGCTGGGATGTTGATGAATGTGGCAAAATACTTGGGCAACCTGAAGTATGAAGTCTGGAAGATGATGATGCAGATCGTTCAACTCAGTGGGTTTTACTTTCATGTGACATTTCATTCACATTCACTATGAAAATATTTCATATATTCAATATTTTCATATCATAATGACAATACTAGGCTTAAGCTTTTTTGAACCATTCTCACTAAATGTACCTTTTGCTGCAAAATTTACTGATCATTTTTATGTGCGTTTGTTTTTTTTGTCGTCACCATTTGTAGGTAAAGTGTCAATTTACGTCAAATGTTAATTGTTTTAAGTATGTAGGAAATTACAAATAATCATCAATTCAGTTCATTTGTAACATCTGCATGGTGTGAACCTGTTCTGGGTTGGTCTACTTCAGTTCAGTATTATTGTGCAATATTTTATTTGGTGAGTGGGTGATTATACGTGTAATATGTGCATCCTAATATTAGAAAATTATTTACATTTAAATACACAGACATACAAATACTATATATATATATGTATACATTATCTCACAGAAGTGAGTACACCCTGTAAGGCCCGCCTCGATTCGACCCAATGGCGGCAGTCGTTCCGCGGGTGAAGGGCTTTGCGTGTTACAGTCTTTCCTTTTCACGACACAACAAGAACATTAAAATGGAACACTTTTTCTTATTATATATTTTGTCTCGTTATTTCATCTGACTCCATAAAATGAAAAGGGTTTTAATGATATCTGTGCATCATTAAAACAGGAACGAAAGATCGGTTATTCTTATCAGCTCTTTTTAATACTTTACCCGTCCAGACATAGGGAAACTATATCGCTCAGAGGTCCTGTTTTCCACAGGTCTCACGGACACAATCTCGTCAGGCCCGGTCATCAGTCAGAGGTAAATTATGATTACGTATCTAAGATTTGCCGTAAATTCACACGTACACAATCAGAGACATCAATAACCCTCTTGGAGCCCCCTCAGAACTTGAGTTCAATCGTTTACTTCAGTAAAGGGTTTTGGCCACTATCAGATATGTTAGCAGATCAATATACTACACTCGTAATAGCTTTGGATTGGCCAAATCTTTGTTTAAAGTAACATTAAATCAAAGTCAGAGGTGTGGACGTACCCGAATTCAGTCTGATCAGACGGCGTTCACCGTCACTGAACGGAAATTAGCCCGTCCCTACACCCAAGCACACTTAAAAGATGCCGGATATTAGCCGTTGCTAAAACTGACGCAGGCTTGCGGAAATATACGAATCCACTAATCTAGTAGAGAGAAAGCAATCTTTAGAGGCAGTTAGAATAGAATCAAACGTTACAATTTATTGACCAGGTAATCAAAACAAGAATTCGAAGCTCCAATGTTACAAGAATAGAATCAACGGTTAACCATAACATAACAATAACTCAGGAATTGAAGAATTTGTAGAAATTACTACCTGGCAATGAAAAACTACACACAAGTGACATGTGCGGGCAATCAGCTTACTGACTCCTAACCATAGCTGGAAATGAAAACTACACACAAGTGATCTTGTGCGGGCAATCAGCTTACAGACGCCCAGAACTTTGTGTCCCTTTCCCTTATATACCCAGATAATTCAATAGACCCACCCAGGTGGGTACCCAGGTGGTATCTTGTCATTATAATTAGTCTTTAGAATTTTGCAACCAAATGGCTTCTGGAGATCCTGTGGCCGGGAATACTTATTTACATACAGGAGATGTTTTGAGTAGGGGATCAGGGGGAGGGTACGTTCCCAGGCTGTACACTATACTTCTCAGATTTTAGAACTTCTTTTAGCTTTTCATTATGATTGGGAGAATGAGACCATTTTACCAGGCGCACTGAGACATTTCAAAAGATATCAAACATGTATGGTTACTTATTTGTACATATTACATTGCATGGATTTTTCAGTGAATTTGAGGGGAGGGGGAAATGATGTCTGTACCAGGCCCATCATGTAGACCGTCAGTACAGGGTGTGAACCCCCCAGTGTGCTGCGTCCTGGATGACGTATGCAAGGGACAGTTTTGTGGATTCCCAAGGGGGCCTTTTGTCCTCTAGAAGGGGGGGCCCAGACACATTGGCACCAGTCTTACAACCCCTCACATTTTTGTAAATATTTTATTATATATTTTAATGTGACAACACTGAAGAAATGACACTTTGCTACAATGTAAAGTTGTGAGTGTACAGCTTGTATAACAGTGTAAATTTTCTGTCCAATTGAAATAACTCAACACACAGCCATTACTGTCTAAACCGCTGGCCACAAAAGTGAGTACACCCCTAAGTGAAAATGTCCATGAGTCTAAAATGGCCCTCACCGGTTTTTCTTTCCCTCATCGATTTTTACCACTCGCTCGAGGGACTGCGCGATGCACTATACAGCCGGTAGAGGCTGACCTTTTTTCGGGAATCCCGTGGGTCATGGGAATCCAACGGGACAGGATCGCTACGAATCACGTGATTGGGACGGGACAGGAAAAAATGTCAGCGGGAGTGGGCGGGACCGGGAATAGTAATGATACCCAACTTTATACACAAATATACCTTTTAAATAAATAAACTATAGCCTAAACTGTATATTTTAATTCTGAACTCAATTCTAGTTGCCCTGTCTATTTATGCTCTCCTCCTGATTGCTTTGGTGTGGCTGGTTAACTGAATGACGCAGTCCGTGATGGACAGATTGTTAACGGCTGGTCTATGTGGTAATACACTCGGGCAGGACATCCAAACGCTCACCTATCATTCATCAACCTCAAATATGGCTTTTCATCTGAAATAATTATGTAACTTAGTAGCAACTTTACATATGATGTTAATTTAGAGAAATGTGCGCTATTGAAGTGTGTGTGGAGAGTGGAAGCTGAATAGCGCACTCGCTGTAGGACAGGTGCTGGTGCGCTCACTTGCTCCTAAAATCTCCTACATTTTTGGTCATACAGATAAAAGTAGCATAATACATCTTTCGAATCTGTAAAGACTCTACGTTTATTTGTGTGCACTCAGAATAACAACGAAACGTTGCGCTTTAAAGCAAACAGGATGCGCTTTAGGTCTCTGTGAACTTCGAAACTCAGTCTTTGACAAATATATCTGTAGAGAGTGAAATGTCTACTTTCACATGAAAAAAAAATCTAATAGAAAACGTGTAGCATGAATGATTTATATGAAATGTGTGCAATGTAGTCTACGGTGCATAAGCTGGCTTTCAGTTCAATATGATAAAAATAAATAATAAATGGGTTTTTATTCAACTAAGGTGGGCACGCTGGGATCTGTACTATATTTTTACTGTAACTGACATATTTTGGCCCAAAATAAAAAAAAGGGAGTCATTCTTCCGGGTGTGGAACAGGACGGGAATTTCCCCCAATTTTTTCGTTGGATTGGGACGGGACGGGATGAGATTTTATTTTTGGGAGTGGGAGTTGGACGGGAGAGGTTTGATCTCCCATGCCTCCCGACTGGTAATTACCTCAAAGGTGTGGAGGTACACCTCGATGTCGTCATGTTCGCTGAGTTTGGTAAGGTATTGATGTGCTTGTGCGTGGGGCTCGGGAAACGGAGTTTGGCCAGCCGCTGCACCTCTTAACTGCTCGACCAAGTGCTCTGTTTGCTCCTGTCTAGTGGCAAGCTGCTGATTTATTGAACGAAAGTCAGTAACGGTGACTCTGTAACAGTCGTGCTCAGAAGCCGGGCTTCATACAGTGCAGTCTGTGTGAAGTGACGTGCCGATCCTCAATCGCTGGAGGCTGTAAGAAGAGGGAGAGAACAACATGAGTTCTGGAGAACTAACTCACCCTTCCCTTCTCTTTCTCTGATTATATTTCATCCTGCTGATGCCGTTCAGATGCAAACCTGTGCGAGGTGTTCCTCGTTGAGTGTTCAGGGAGCGGTGTTTCCTTGATGACGCTGACTCCACTTTGGCTGTCTCGGCACACAAGGCATAGTTCTAGGACCTTGCCAGCAGGTTCCTAGAGAACCAATTTCTCCCTCAGGCCGTTTTCCTGGTTGCATTCGCACCGGTAGCAGGAACTCCGAAGCCACCATCAAACATAAACACGGCATTTACAAACACAAACAACCGGTGAATGGAGGATGCCGTAATCGGAGCTGTTTTTGTTGTGTGTCGTGGGTTTCATGATAATTGAGATGCACCATTTACACGATAGAAAGAGTATGAAAATCTGACTAGATCTCCTATGACAACTATGTTATCATCTATGATAAGAAAAGAACACAATGCTGCAGACAACAGATAAATACAGTTGAAGCTGTTTTTCATGCTCCTGGATTAAATAATTTGACATGGCTTTTTAAAACTGCCGGGTAGCTGGTGTTTCGTTTGGCCAATCAGCATACTTACGCCACTGGTAGTTCCTATATTACTGTTTTAGACCCTAATCTGAAGTAGGAGCTAATTTTGTTCCCCAAAATGGAGCTTGTAGAATTAAATACGTTCCTAGTTCCTGCAGTGTATACACGGCAAAAAGCGGGAACTTACACCAATAGGTCTAGGAACTATTTCTTCCGGTGCGAAAGCCCCTTTTGAGGCTTAGATCTGGATCCCCAACCAAAACCAGCCCTGCCTAGTTTTGGCAAACCCACAATCTCTCGATGTTTCAGATGGCTGATGGCCTGCTCCACTGTCTGGGTTGCATTTTAGGCCACTGTGTTGCTCAACCCGTCTGTGATTTCCCCTGCCACTGCAAGTTTGCATCTGGTTACCTCCTCCACATTTTGCCTTGCCCTGATGAATTTGCAGGCCCGGATAAATTGTTAATTTTGACCAACCACCCACAGCCACATACTCTCAGGATCCTTTGCTCGTTAGTCATTGCCATGCTAGTTAGTACCGTGTCACAATCATCTAGATTTGTGTAAACTTCCTCCAGCATCGGAAAAGTTATGACAGTACAACACACACACAAAAAAATATTTTCAAATATTTTTTTAATTGCATATTCTGTTGCCCATTAGGGGGGCTCAGCAAATTTCTTATTTAAATGAAAAAAATATTATTAATAGGTTGATATAATCTAACAGATGTGTGCTAAAACACAAAATCAATAGGTAGGCTGTATTTTTTCTCTCTCCTAATAGCTATAGTTTTTACTGAAACTTCTAAAATTAAATTGTTTAGTTAAGTGGTTAATTAATTTACAATATCAAAACTCCTTGTTTGTGTTTACATGTTATGGATTCTGATGACTGTTCTCTCATCAGCTCCTTTCACACTGGACCCCAATACTGCACATCCTCTGCTGTTCCTGACCGATGATCTGACCCATGTGAAATCCAGTGCTGATGGACAACAGTATCCAGACACTCCAGAGAGGTTTGACTATTATCACTGTGTGCTAGGCTCTGAGGGCTTTAACTCTGGAACACACTTCTGGGATGTTGAGGTGCAAAACAACACATGCTGGTCTGTTGGAGTAACCACAGCATCTAACCAGAGAAAAGGAGGCATTTTCTTTGACACTGGAGTATGGCGTGTGCGTTACATGGCCGGTCAGTACACATCACAGTCCCGCTTGATGCCCTGTGCGCATTTAGCTGTTCATAAGCGGCTGAACGTGATCAGAGTGCAGTTGGACTGGGACGGAGGAAAGATTTCATTCTCTGATCCTCTTACTAACACACATCTGTGCTCTTTCACCCATACATTTAAGGAAGCAGTCTATCCATTTCTCTATAGCAGCTGTACAGATTTCCCACTCAGAATCTTACCCATGAAACTTAGTATCAATGTGAAGTGTCCTTAATAAAGCCTCTGCATTTAAAAAAAGGGGGGGGGGGGTCAATTCATAATTGACTTATTTCATTGTTTATGTTTTATGCTTCTGCATCACCGTTTGGATGTTAATTGTCCATTTAAGTGAAATGTAAATTACTTTAAGCATGTAGTACATACTATAAATAATCAGAAATCCAGTTCATTTGTAACACTTCTCTGTTCTGAGTTTAGGTAAACAATTTTTTTTTTTGCTATATTTTGTGGCAGGAGAGTGATAATACATGGAATAAATGTGTATCCTTCTGAGAAAACAGCACCACGTTTTATTTATTTGAAAATGATACTGCTGAATTTGCAAGAAATCTAATTTTGCCACCTGAGAGACTCACAGCCATGCCAAATACTTTCATTAACGTTTCCAAATACTTTAGGCCATAAGCATAGTAGTTTCTGTTCTAGTAGTAGGCCTATCTCTTTTTGTATTATCACTTTTAGAAAGAGTGACATTTTCAATATCAACAAAAGCAAAATGTAGCAAAAGAAAATATTTTTATAAAAAAAGATAGGACTGAGCACTGATCCTTGAGGTACCTCGGGGTTTAGCTGGGAGCTATGCAGTGTTTAGTGCTTTCTTATTCTGAAGTGGCTAAAAAGGTTGTCTAAAACATTTTTTTATGAAAACGTGTTAGAGATAGATCACCCAAATTTTTGTCATTCACCCTCACGTTGTTTTTTCCAAATCTGTATGTATTTCTTCTGTGAAAATCAAGACTTTTATTGAAGAATGGCGACCAAACAGTTTTGGTGATCATTGTCTTTTACTGTATGGATAAAAAAAGAAATTTGTCAAAATATCTTTAACGTTCCACAGAAGAACATCATACAGGATTGGAACAACATGAGAGTAAACAATGACAGAAGTTTCATTTCTGGGTGAACTACCATTTTTAAATATTTTAAATAAAAGTGCTGAAACAATCTTAATAAATCATGAAAATAAAATCTTAGTTTTATTAAAAAAATCATCAGCATAACACAATAAATGCATCACATCCTACTTTTTAATAGGAGCAGATGGATAAACATGTAAACGTAGGGAGATCTGAAAACTTAAGGCAGTGTACACAATCAACCGATAAATTTAAAAAACCACAGAAGCAATGAATGAATGATGCATTTATATAGCGTTTATTGTGTATTGTTGTACACACAAAGTACTTTACAATCATGTGGGGGTCTTTCCTCAACAACAGGCACATAAATGAGTTACAGATTAAAGGCTTTGATTGGTAACTTTTAAACAATATATAATAACTAATTACTAGTGGTGGGCATAGATTAATTTTGGAATTAATCTAGATTAAAATGGCTCATTTGAATTCTGCCGAAGGCATTCAGAATATGTGTGCTACCCAAATAATGACTAAAAGTAAGTCTTTGAGAACGGGTTTCTCAAGCCAGGTGGCGCATTAGACCAGGGGCTCGTGTTTCCAAAATGCATCACAAACTTTAATCTCTTCCCGTCCCAATCCCACAAAAAAACTGGAGGAAAATCCCGTTCCACTTAACGGGTAATGTCTTATTTTTTAGACATTACTCTCTATAGATATATTTTTCAAAGACGGATTTTCGAAGTTTCTAGCTCAAGTTCACATGAGACCTAAAGCGCATCCTGTTTGCTTAAAAGCGCAACGTTTCGTTGTTATTCTGAGTGCACACAAATAAACGTAGAGTCTTTACAGATTCGAAAGATGTATTAGGCTACTTTTATCTGTATGACCAAGAATGACGGAGATTTTAAGAGCAAGTGAGCGCACCGGAGCCTGTCCTGCAGCAAACGCGCTTCCACACAAACACTTCAATAGCGCACATTTCTCTAGATTAACATCATATTGAGCGGCCATGTAAAGTTGCTACTACATACATCTTTCAGATGAAAAGCCATATTTGAGGTTGATGAATGATAGGTGAGCGTTTGGATGTCCTGCCCGATTGTATTACCACATAGACCAGCCGTTAACAATCTGTCCATCACGGACTGCGAGCCTCTAGTTCGAAGACTCGTTCTCGCCCCCTACAGTGCAATTCGGCTAGGTATACATCCGCGCTAAAATATCAGGGTGAAAGTCATCATAGCTTGCGTAGTATAGACCCAGCTCCCAACTCAACTTTGAGAATAGATTAACGGCGATATTTTTTTTATCGCCCGATAAGAGTCTCGCGTTAACGCCGATAACGGCCCACCACTACTAATTACATTTATATAGCGCTTTTCTAGGCACTCAAAGCGCTTTACATAGTAAGGGGGGGGGGATCTCTGCATCCACCTGCATGATACGACGGCAGCCATATTGTGCTGGAACGCCCACCACACACAACTTACTGGTGGAGAGACAGCGATGAAGCCAATCAGCAGATATGAGGATGATTAGGAGGCCATGATGATCAGAGGCTAATGGGGGGATTTGGCCAGAATGCCGGGGTCACACCTCTACTCTTTTTCAAAGGACATCCTGGGATTTTTAATGACCACAGAGAGTCAGGACCTCGGTTTAACGTCTCATCCGAAAGACAGTTTGACAGTATAGTGTCCCCGTCACTATACTGGGCGTTAGGACCCACACAGACCACAGGGTGAGCGCCCCCTGCTGGCCTCACTAACACCTCTTCCAACAGCAACCTAGTTTTCCCAGGAGGTCTCCCATCCAGGTACTGACCAGCTCAACCCTGCTTAGCTTCAGTGGGTGACCGGTCTTGTGCTGCAGGGTGATATGGCTGCTGGATATAGGTGAGCTAAACTGGAGTTACATCTGTCTAGTCACATCTTAATCAGGGCCCTCATTTATAAAGTGTGCGTATGCAGATTTGAACTTAGTGTGCTCAGTATGCTTACATTCACGCCAACGATCATATTTATAAAAACAGTCTATGATGAGGAAAAGTGCTTAGCGTCACGTCAGGGTCTGAGCAGACATACGCTCTCTTTATTGTCGGAGTATTGCAGGTATTTGAAAATGTAAGCTGTTCTTGCAGCTCGCAGTTCTAAATTATTATGATTGGTGATATTTTATATGTTAATGATATTAATTAGGATTCGTTAACAAGGCAGAGAGCTGAAACCATTCAATTGCGCTTAAGTTTAAGATCATTTATCGATTCATAGATTTCACATCTGAAAGAGACGCGTACACGTGATTTCTGTTTGTATGTTCATTCTATGAATCGCACATACGCATATCTGAGAAATGATCGTAAGATCAAATGTAGGATGGTTTCTGCGCAACATTATATAAATGAGGCCCCTGGTGTTTTTAATTTGGGAACATTTAAATGATCTGAATTTCTCAAGAATAGCTTTTGTGATCAGATTCACCAAACAACGCAACATTGTTCTTTATTATAACCAAATCTTTATTGAACAATGTAGAAACAATGAATGTCATTAAAGGAGCGTTAGGTCTGAAATAACAGTCTTAAATGGAGAGTAATTGGTGTTTGGTGGTAATTAAGATGTGGGTTTGACCTGCCAAATGTAATGCAGTTGTAGTGAACTGCTGAATTATGTCAAAGTGCAATGGTGTGATCAAAACATTTCAAAGATATTCAGAATAACAGTTAATGAACCACTGTTATGACTTCTAAGCAGGGCCCAAAATGAACACCAAGCTGGAGTATTTTTTGGGAATTATTAAAAACTATATATTTATGTGTGTAAATGCACCTGATTGCATGGCAACTCACTTTTATAAAGTAAATTAGGTGATTTCAAAAGACAGATCGTCACTGTTAAGTCAATTCAACTGATGTGATCACTCAGAAACTGCGTTGGGACACGTTCACAGGTATCCGCATTAGCTTTAGGAATAAACAATGTTCATGTTTGTCCGTTAAAATGAATCTGACACTAAATTAAAAGCTTACTACCTGATGTAAATGCAACTGGGGGCTTATTATAATATTTATAAATAGGCATGTCTATTTATTTGGTCTCTTAAAAGGTGCACTCAGGGCATTTTTCCCCCCATTGAAAAGTTCCTTCATTAGAAGTGAAAGTGTTCAATATGATTTCACTTCACTTGTAGTAACTCATGGCTGACTGTGTATTGGGCATGTCTGTAATGGCATCAGTAATCAAAACAGTCCAAAAAAATGATCATAGTGACCAGCACAAGAAAATCAAAACAATTACGGAGCAGGGTTTTAATTAAATACAGGTTTATATACTACTAGGTGCCATTCGAGAAACTCAGATAATGTTTTTTAATATATGCAATGGTTGCTCTATGCAAAAATGTTGCTACAGATGTGTGTAAATAAGTCAATGGTTTATTGTTTACAGTATTTATATTATACAAGAAAGGATAACTATTTTCTTTTTTAATCCAACCTAATAAAATATTAATAAATGCAAATCTCAAAACAAAAAAAAGACAGTACAGTAAATAATTCAGACATAATACAATATATAATAATAATAATGTGTCTCACAAAGTTTGTAATCTCAGTCTCAGCTGTGATTTTCTGCAATGCAATAGCTGAGCTTCTTTGGCAAACCCACTAGGGGGAAGCAGATGTTTAAAACTGACTGTGGTAGCTGTTTGCTGTAGACGGCGGAGCGGCAGGGTCGATGTGTTTGAGGTGACAGACGTGACACAGCAGGTGTCCGTCCAGAGGATAGCAGCGGTAACCCTCTTCGTCATTCAGCTCCATATGACAGTCCTGCGGGAAGAGTTCACACTCACATCAATAACTATATGCTCCTCTGTCCTAAGACATGAGCAGATCTGTGTTAGTATCACGTCAAGGCATGCAGGGGAAGTGGTGATTTGTTTTTCCAACAACAAACTTTGCTTTACTTGCACTAACCATTGGGAATGACATTAAATTAGCACAGATGAGACTTTTATTACGGTCTCCAAGTTGAACTCACCTCACAGTGATAACACTCCACGTGGTAGTCCTTGTCCATGGAAACCACTCGAATGGTTTCATCTGATCCCTATGAGAGTAACCAACCAGTGAGATGACAACACAACTTACCACAACACATGCAATGATACAACATGACCACATCGAAAGCTGTCTCTACTCCAATAACCGAACAGAAACATGAACTGTCTACAATCGTATCAATGTTATTTAATGTCAGCCTGGAGTTAACAAGTTAAAAATGACTGTGGGCAATGTAATGGCAAGAATACAAGAACAATCCACCCTAAAATTAAAATATGTCGACAATATACTTGCCCTCTGGCCATCCAAGAATTGGAGACTTCACAAGTGATGTAATGCTAAATGTCTCCAAATCTTCAGAATAACAACCAAATTCACTCTCAAAGTAAAATATCCAGTGACTGGTACTAAATAGCATGGTCAGTTTTCCCCAAAACGGGTGAATGTTTTAAATGTGACGGTGGCAATGTATTATTACACTGGTAAATTGTACATATCATGGTAAATCATGCGCTATGGTAAAAGTGTTTTGAGGTCATCATATAGTATTGTGAACCATGCAAAAGTAAGCCTTCAGTAACGTGCCCCTGTAATCTTAATTAGTGTGAAAAGTAATAAAGTTTATTGCTGTTTTACGGTCTCAAGTGTTCATTTCAGCCAGAAACGGCAATGATTTTAATTTATAGGTGCATATTTGGAGTTTTGCAGGAATGTGGGCACATATGTCCAATGAGACTGGGTTAGGTAATGTTTATTGTTGCTTTTAAAGGAACAGCTCAAACAGAAATCAGTCTTTTCTTAGTCTTTGTCACTATTAACTGTTGTTTTTGCATGAACTATGATCTTTTCAGGGTACAGCGATGTTTCAGCTGTCAACAGTGTTGATGTAACACTCGGCTGTGATCAGAGGATGAATTCCTGTAGTTTCATAAGAGCCTCCATGCAGGTGCATGATAACTGAGCTCTTGCTCTTGATGGTGTTGGAGAGCAGCATGCCTCGCGGGTCGTCTCTAATTATAGACGGGGGGCTTTAACAAATGACACATGCCCTAACTTAGCAGTAATCACTCCTTCATCAGTGCTAACTGAATTACTTACAGTATCGGGCCTAATGAAGGTTTAAGTGTTCTGGAAGGACCAAGATGTTCTGCATAGTTTAAGCATAGCAGTAAAGTTCTACCAAGTAGTACAAATTGCCAAGCTCATTTTGGGTAATTTGTCTCACAACAAGCAAAAAGACATCATAAGTTGGCATTGGCAGTGCTGTGACACGTGGCTCGGATACAGAGAAAGCTGATTCTATGACACAAGCTGGGAATACGGCTCATGCTAAGGGATTTCCTGGGTTTTACTGATTACCTTTTACAGTCAAATGAGATTTGTTTCAGTATGAAGAGAGTTTATGGAGCACAGACTGAATCGGTCCTGATATGCGTCTTACCTCAGAGGGCAGGATCGGCTGATTACATGCTGCACATTTAGGGGCAAGAACTCTGAAGAAGAAAAGACAAGAAATAAATCGCACAGATTATTATTGTCATATCAGCACGACTCTTTATTCAGAGTACAAGACCGTAATATACTTAGTGGCCCAAATTAGTATTTGGGCACTTTAGCTATACTTAAACTGTCTGTCATGAAATATCAAAACTGGTGTTTTAAGCAAACGATGCTCTTTTCTCAGAACTAACCATTTTTTGCAATGAATTTTAACCAACGGGTGAACTGGTTATGGGTTTTTACAACCAATAGAGAATCCTTTTAATGCTGCCGTTCTTAAAATCAACAATTATTTTCATAACAACAACACGACTGCAAGTGTGACATTGCATGCTTACAACAGTTCAATAAACAAGAAGTTAATGTTGACGTTGAGTAACCTACATTTTTGAAAGAATACAATGTTGTGAAATTTGTGTACAAATCGGTGAAGTGAATAATTCAACGACTCAATTAATATCTTATTAAAAAACTATTTTTGTTAAACATTTTGCTTACAAAGTGCTATTTTTCCATTTGCTTTGATATTTTGTTATGACAATCCGACATGTATAAGTGTGCCAAATACTTTTTGGGCCACTGCATGACTTGGAAGTGAAAGGCAGATAGAGAAGAGTGGAACAGAGGTACAGGACTAGACTGCAGATCTGCTGGCTCTTCGATTATAGACCGTGAATAGCTCAATCCCAGAAGGACAGAGTGGAAAAGCACTGCTTGATTTCATCTCCATATGGTCACCACCTGACTGAATGTCTGGGGTTTTGGAACAACAGCAATCATCGCTCAGTTCACGGTTCATGGCAAAGGATGCATGAGAAGAATCTGCAGTGCACCAAAGCTTGCGCACACACACACACACACACACACACACACACACTCAACACCAATAAAACTCTCAATAAAATGTCATTACATCAAGCTACTGCTAGGAAAATGCCTGTGGAAGAAATTATGGAGAAAAGTGCACATCTACCATCAACTGAAGGAAATATATTGCTAATTTTATGCATCTGGAGTTTGCTTTGCCAGCCAAAAGTCACCATAAAAGAAAAATTGACAATTTTTGTTTTTTTATGGAATGCAGTTTTTATTATACCCCGACTCATCTGTGCACATTAATGTTGATTAGGCATTATGATTACATGAAATTAGAAAACAAAAATTAATTCACTTCCAATGTACAAAATCCAGCCCCTACATATTGTTCTTGTTCGAGGAGTAGTTTCAATCGGATATACGTCACAGTTTCCAGTGTATGCAGACTTTAAGTCATGACAGGATGCTACAATAATATCTGGACAACACAAATACGGTCATCCATTTTACCATTTTGGGTCTATTTAAAATTCAAAAGCACTGTTAAAAAAGGAAATGCCATCATGACACAAACTTAAATAAATAGGGGACTTAATACTCGAATCAGTATTTCCCAGGCAAGATTTATCAGGAAAGTTAGCTTCAATAGAAACAGATCTAAAAGTCTTGGCTACAAAGAAGCTCTTGATATAAAATAACAACAGATATCCTCACCCGAGAGTTCAATCATTCAGTGAATTTTTCCACCTTCAGTACATAGCTGACAGTTAAAGCCGTTTAGATGATTGAAAACACAAAAAGCCACTGGAAAATCTCCAGTGACACTGCAAATGAAACCATACCGCATGTCAATATGCGTTTGCAAAGAGACAATGTACTGCAAAAAATAATAACACTTCTTTTTGTAGCATTATGCTTGTGGTCTGCGCATACAAACAAGCACACAGCACAACCAGTGCAGTTTTATGAGCATACATAAAAAGAAGTTGATCAAACCATCAATGAAGGTATAATGAAGAACTGTGATTGGCTGTGAGCCTGCAGCTCCACACAAACGCACCTGTGATAGTCCTTCACGCAGTAGATCTTGTTCTCCGTGTCCACAGTGAAAGGCACTCCATCCAGACTCTCGTTACAGATGGAGCAGCGGAAGCAGCCTGGGTGGTAAGACTTTCCCAGCGCCTGCAGGATCTGAGGAGGAACACCATGTTCACATGCTGCCAAACAACACACACCTATCAGCCACACATTTCGTGATTTTGTGTGATATGCCTCCTGTCATGACAGTATGACTCTATGAGAGGAGATGGGCATCTGTGTGTGAGAAAACATCTTTAGATTTAAAATAATAAATTGATACAATGAACTTAGCGTACCAATGTTATCTTATTATGACTGATATAGTTATAGTTTCTGTTAAGATTTTGAATTAGATTTTTTCATATGTTCTATTTTCACTTTAATTTCAGCTTAAGTTTTAGTACTGTTGTTGTGTTTTTGGTATTTTTTATTCTTTTGTAACAGTATATTATATAGTATTTATTTGTATGAATTAGTTTTTGTTATTTTAGTACTCCTAAACAAAAATGAGAAGTGTTGCCTTGGCCACTAGCTGGTATAGTAATAATATGTATGTGTGTATTGAAAATATGCCTATACAGTGTTTATTAATTTTAATTTCAATTTTAGTTTGAGTTATTTTAGTATATTAACTCGAAAATAAATGTTAAATTAAATTAAATATTTAAAAACATAATCTTGAAATGATTTATTTCCAAGTCTTATTTATGGTTTTATTAAATGATTATAAACCTGTTGCATGCAAACGTGTTTTAAATTGTACTTGCGTTAAAAAAATACCTGCATGTACTTACATCTTAAAACTAACATACCACAAAACCAGCCCCTAATCTTAACCGCATCCCACCTCCATAGCAGCACATGCCTTTTGCAATAAGTACATTGTACCTAACAGCTAATTTTTTGATGTAAGTACATAAGTTAAAACACCTAAAACACAGTAAGACTATTACATTCAGCCAAATCCACGTAAAGAGCACTGTATAATAAGGCGCTTTATAAATTAAACCCAACCAATTCCTTCAAGCTCTGTAGTGTGATATGTGACTAACGCAGGGTGTGGAGGCACACCAGACTCACCATGTCCATGATTAAATGTCCACATACGTTACATTTGTCAGCAGACTGCTGGAACCCAGAGTACTGTTAAAGACAAGAGTGAAGACAGAGGTGAGCTTTTCAACTGACTCTCATTCCTTTCCGTCACTTCATTTTCTCTAATACACACAACATTAACAGCTCAGATATAACAATTCATCTCATTTAAGAACCTTAAAATAACACAAACTGTACTTTTTGGTCTGGAATGCCATTTCACCTCATTTGAAACATCCTCCCAGTATTCTCCCTGTGGAAATTTGCCATTTATGCACCTAAGAGCTGGATGCTTTTATTTTTTCTTTGCTTGTCTAAAGAAAATGTGGCAGTAATTTTATTTTCAACCAGCTACACAATACATACATGAGCGTGGCATACCTAACCACCTCGATACACTACACAATTATATGCACAAAACATTTAACAGCTCATCCCAAAAATCTGTTTCTTCCACTGAAATAAAGTTTTAGGATTCTGAAAACTTTAAAAGAAGAAGAAAAGCAATGACCAGGGCTGCCCTCGAATTAGGATTTTTCTGGTTAACTAGTAGTCATTCATTTTAAGCATTTGTCGACTAATCTCACGTTTATTAATAAACCATTTAAAACATTATAATGAGCCTTTAATTACCTACATAGCCTAATAATTGCTCGAGCGCATGCATAAAGCTTGCCACAGCGCACCGGCAGAAGTAATCATTATGATTTTGTCAGGGGAAAACAGTAAGGAGGCTGCATTAACATTTTAATCATTTCATAAACTAGTGCTTTCTTAGTTTTCAGTTTAAGAGGGGAATTCGGGGACACTGACTCATCTCCCAATATGCACCTGTATGCAAGTTTCATACGGATTACATAATCAGAGAATATTTGTTTTCCATTTGAATTGGTTCATTTGAAAGTAGACATTTCACTCACTATAGAAATATTTTTAATGACTGTAAGGCAAAGATATACACAGATTTTACAGAGACCGAGACGCAACATGTTTGCTTGCATTATTTTACAAAAGTGTGTTTTGTTGTTTTTGTGAGTGCACACCAATAAATGTAGTCTTTACAGATTTGAAAGATGTATTACTCTTATATGTATGACCAAAAATGAGGGAATATTTTAGGAGTACATGTCATTGCACAAAGAGTCCGACATTTTTGCACATAAAAAAATAAAATACGACCTCATGTTCTGTCAATCACGTTTGCCTCTGAAACTTTCGTCCGTCAAAAAGAAAAGTAAGGTTTTTAACAAATGTAAAAACAGATGTAAGGTTTGTGCCACTGCTGCTCTAAACTAACAGCATTGGTGATTACCAGTCATTTTTTTAGCTTTCTGTATTGTTTAGTCCTCCAATATGTGAAAGCTCTTTAGTAACAATAGTAGGCTATTTCTAATGCTATAATATAATTATTGTTATCTATGAAAGAAAAGCAGAGCGCTTCATGGTGGTTTTTTCAGATACGCAATTACAGTCAAAAAGTACATAATGGCAGCAAGAATGCAAGCTGTTGTAAGGCATAGGAGGCCATTTTTGTTATAGTGGGAATTAATACTATTTGGTTGTTTCAGTTTGTTATTTGCCCAATAAATGACAATAACATTTTTAGATTTACATTTTTTTTCGACAGATTCCTAAAATATTTGTGTTTCTCTTTATTATGATAGGTGGTCTAATAAATTGTTACGTACTGTATGTGTATCATTCAGTTGGCACGTTTGTTTGAAAGACATTGGACAGAATGTGGAGTAGTGTGTTTTTTGTCAAAAAATAAAAAATACAATAAAATCAGATTAATCGATTAATCGAAAGAATAACCGGCCAACTAATCGATTATCAAAATAATTGTTAGTTGCAGCCCTACTCCGCACATACGTCAATAGCAAACATTTCTGTAGGTTAAAATCAGATTGAGTGGCCATGTAAAGTTGCTAATACTTACATATTTCAGATGATAAGCCATATTTGTGGTGGATGAGTTATAGTTGAGCGTTTGGATGCCCGGCCTGATGTACTGTAACGAGTTAACAATCTATCCGTCACGGATTACGTGACTTCACCTGTGGAAATTATTTTTTTCTGCGACTAAGTGACTAATACAATTTTGGTTGACCAAGCCTCTTCTGGTCGATTAACTATTAGTTGGGGGGCAGCCCTAGCTATGACATTTGTTGAAGAGGAAATTCTTACACTACGGCTCCATTTGCAGATTTCTAAACAAAGTCTTCTTGAGTTGAGCTAAGGTGAGCTCATAAGATGAACTCCTAATGTGAACTCATAGCCAGGTTCATATTTTGAAACCTGACACCTCATAATGTCTTTAAAGACATGCTTTAGATAAGATGACACATTCCTCTGACATAACCATGAGCTATGGTTGTAAGACATGTCTCAAGACATGTTAAGACATAAAAAACCCATAAAAAAAGAAGAGGGGAAGACAGCATACCAGGAAGTCCTCTTCACAAAAGACTTTCCCACAGACGTAGTAAAAGGCTTTCCCTCTGAGCTTTCGGCCTGCAGAAAACACAACAAAGACGTTTACTATCAATTCATTATGGGACACTGATAATTACACTGAACAAAATTTTAAATGCAACACTTTTGTTTTTGCCCCCATTTTTCATGATCTGAACTCAAAGATCTAAGACTTTTTTCTCTGTACACAAAAGGCCTATTTCTCTCAAATATTGTTCACAAATCTGTCTAAATCTGTGTTAGTGAGCACTTCTCCTTTGCCGATATAATCCATCCACCTCACAGGTGTGGAATATCAAGATGCTGATTAGACAGCATGATTATTGCACAGGTGTGCCTTAGTCTGGCCACAATAAAAGGCCACTCTAAAATGTGTTAAATGTAATTAATTATTTTCCTTTTAGTTAGTTTCAGTAATTTTATTGTGTTTAGTTGTTTTTATATTTCTATATGAAGAGTTCATTTGCAAAAACAGATTTTCAAAACCACGTTTTTTCATTGTGCATTCCAATTAATCTCAATCAAGCAGCAGTTGGGTTATTTTGATTAGGTAAAAATGACAAAAAAATACAGCTAACCAACACAATAAAAACATGATAAGAAAAAACAGAGTTATCTGTTTTTGCAAATAAACCAAATTCTCTTTAAGACAAGTCATGTCTCTCGGCGGACATCTTTGAAACGCCTCTCGGGCATGCAAGTGCAGCTCCTTATCTCTTTGAATGGGGAAACATAAAATTCTCCAAAACTGTTCACCAAGCTTACGATTAAATTTCATATTTGAAATAACCAAAGAAATCTGACAACAACCGTATCATAAATGTTATTTCCTTTGCTCAAAAAGCATTATAAAAGCATATTTTTCTGGCTAGATCAGCCAGTGTGCATGAAAGTGGGCTTCCTGCTGCATTTTTCCCCATTCAAAACTATACAAGTGACACGTCTTGGTTATTCTATTGTCTTTGAATACACTCTTCATATATTTTCTATTAATAGTATATCACGTTAAACTACGTTCCTACTTTTTTCTCTTTTGTTAAATGTTAATTTTATTTCCGGCAACAAATGTTTTTTTGTTTTTTTTAAGTGCTAGTTTCAATTAACTATTATAGCATTGGGTATTGATATGTTGATTGGATTTTCTTTAAACTGTTTATTACCTTTTCCCAATGAAAGGACACGAGGCTATCCCATGAGCTTACATGCTTCCGGCTCAAGCATAATCACAGAAGACTGCACACACTCAGTCACTGTCTTAGTTGTTCTCTGTTCTCACTTAAACCTTCAGCAGGAACCTCATTAGAAAAATACCTAACAATGATATAATTGAATCTGATACATATTTACAAGTTAGAAAATAAATTAGATTTAGAGGCTAAACTCAAAGCACATGAGGGAAAGGTTTAGTGAATCCAATGAACACACAATAAACACATTAAGAAAGTGTCAGCACTTTGCAATACGTGCAGTTCAGAAACGCGCTGCTGTTTTCCAGCCCATGGAGAGGACTTCCTGTCCCAATCTGGACTGTTTTTGGCTTTTTACCTCAACAGACAGACAGACAAATCCTCCCCATTCAGACAGACCCCGTCCCACAGGAAAGGGGAACATTCCACACATTTTCTGCAGAGGGGGGTTCAGGCCGATGCAGTTAACCCATATAAGCCAAAGCTCAATGAAAGCCTTCATGCCGTTGCCATCCAGGCTCAGTGGAACACAGTCAACCTAAACACACTTCACAGGGCCAATGAGTCAGCTGGCAACAGGAACGTTTACTTTAATGCTGAAACCATCACTGCTCCGCTGGATTATTCAAATAATGCTTGGCAGAAACGCTTTTGTGTGCGGAGACAGTTCTGGGCAGTAAGAAGTCTCTTCTGGATGCATCACCGTGGATGCATTTATGCAATCAAAAATAAAGTAATCATTCACAGTCACATTGTGAAACATTAATTTAAAATAGATGTTTTCTATTCAAAAACTAGTCATTATTTTATCCTTTAAAAGTCATCCTTGATAATCAAAATGACATTTAAAATTTTTTGGAAACGGAAATAATTTAATTAGGTCTTAAAATGGCTTGAATGTACGTCATGAATTAATATGGAAATTAATCCCCGTTTCCATCCAGTCACACCAGCTCGAACCTGCTCCACTTTCACTCACTCAGTTAACTGAAGTAATGAACACTAAACAGTGGCACGTGGCAATATTGGATTAATTCAGCTATATATGTTTAGAAACTGATTCCCAAGAAGAGGAACATATAATTCAATGTAACAGAATGGTAACGCATTTTATGTATCGCTCTCTACAACGTCAAACATGTAATGGTAATTGATATCATCAGCCTTTGGCTTGACTACATTATTAAACAGCTAATAATGTGTACACAAGCCATGTTCCCATTCACCATCTCAGCATCCTTAGGTTGATACGCACTGCTGGTGATATTTAAGTGAAGCTGACAAAATTGATTACATGTTTGTGATGGTAGGAAACGGGTGGTTTCATACCACATTTTTGAGACTCTTTGGATTCAACGCAGTTTCAAGGAGAAAATACTCGTCAATGATGTTGACAGATGAAATTGCACATGGTTTGTCTTTTAAAAAATATTAAAAACACTAGACCGAGATAGAAACATCATAAAAAAGACGACTTTAAAGGTGACATATCGTGAAACCCTGACTTTTTCCGTGATTAAATATGCACGTTTCCACCCACGGTGCCGCCATTATGTTTTCACAAGCGACAACGGTGTACAAGTTCTAACGAACGTTGAGGCAAAGCGTGCTCACTGTTCTGTCTTTGGCTGCACAGATGCGCACAGAACACTGTTTAGAGCCTCAGAGGAGACCAGACAGCAGTGCATTTATTGATTTATTTACTGTATATTACTGCTGCCCCACAGATCATATGTGATCCTGGAGCACAAAACTAGTCTTAATATCCTAATGATTTTTGGCATACATTTCTTTTATAATTTTGACCCATACAATTTATTTTTTGGCTATTGCTAAAAATATACCCCAGCGACTTAAGTAAAGATCATGTTCCATGAAGATATTTAGTACATTTCTTACCCTAAATATATGAAAACTTTCGGTTAGTAATATGCATTGCTAAGAACTTCAACTTTAAAGGTGATTTTCTCAATATACAGATTTTTTGCAACCTCAGATTCCAGATTTTCAAATAATTGTACCTCAGCCAAATATTGTCTTATGCTAACAAACCATACATCAATGGAAAGATTATTTACTCCGCTTTCAGATGTTGTATAAATCTAAATTGCGAAAAATTAACACTTAAGACTGGTTTTGTGGTCAAGGGAAGTGTTATTTTCAGTACTTAATAGTATGTTTTTAACAAACTTGTGTGTAGTTGGCAGCGTAAGCGCAATAAGACATGAAAGAGAACATAGTTTAGTTCTCACATGCCGTGTGACAGATGCTTTCTGTCCGTGTGCTTCACATGTGTGCGCTCAGAAAACCCTGTATCAGAAGAAGTTTAAACTAATATGGTTTAAAACACATTCAGCGTGATAGACATGATAATAAAAAAAATAGGAACGAGCTGTAAAGGCACAGCCATATTCTGGAAAAGGGGGCGGGGAGAAGCAGCTCATTTGCATTTAAAGAGACATGCACAAAAACAGCAGTGTTTCTGCTTCTTCTCAAAATGATATAATAAATAATCTGTGGGGTATTTTGAGCAGAAACTTCACAGACAACTTCTGGGGACACCGGAGACATATATTCTGCTTGTAAAGAGGCATAATAGGTGCCTTTTAAGTATTACAACAAAGGTCTTTAAAATCGAATTTATTTCTGTGATGGCCGTTACTCCTGACTTCAGTGTCAAATGATCCTTCAGAAATCATCCTAATATGTTGATTTGATGCTCAAGAAACATTTCTGATTATTAGCAATGTTGAAAACTATGTTGTGTTACAGTACGTGAGAAAATGACAAGACATTCTTCTGGGTTAAACGCTCACATACAAAGATCAGTCTGTTGCCAGGAAACAGATTTTAGTCCCGGGGAATGCTGGGAGATGTGGACCAAAGGACCGAGTTCGTCATTCTCCAGAGAGATGAGAGTAAATACAGAGCATTTTCACACACTCACTGCTCATGAGAGGATGAGAGGCGTACAAGGGACTCAAAAACCAGCAAGCACACAAATACACACACATAAAAACATAAGCTACAATAAAAACATCTAATTTAAAAAATCTGATGTCTTTAAACTGTTTATATGGTAGTTAATGTGTTCAAAAAAACTATGTTATACTTACAGATTCACTGAAATAGATATTTAAACGATGGCAGCTAATGAATGAGTGCTTTTGGGAATTGAGAGGATTGTGATAACAGATTTATGACTGTACAGAGAAACTGCTTTAAGCGTTATTCTCTAGTTTTACTTTATGCTGCAGAGAAAAAAAACAGGATTTCTAAGAAACAATCCATTCTGAATCCAATGTCTCCTCAGAAAGAAAATAAAAGCCCTCCCACGAGTCTTCCTCATGAGGACACCGGACTAATGCATGGCCATATTATACGGAAAGTGAAGCATATGGATCATTTTGCACCTTAAGAGCTTTAGCTATGCATCTCAATGATGTTCGCCGAATGTTAGCAATGCAGACTGGAATTCAGCCGTCTGATTTATCATGTAATTCAGTCACCCACTTCTGTTTAATTTGGTACATACCACATTGTGTGTGCTTTAAGCAAATGATCTCTTTAAGAACGTTATGTGAGAAATGGTGTGATCACATTCTTTAAAACATTCCTCCAAATTCAATTCAAATGACTGTTCTTTATAAGACATGGCTGATCTTGAATGTTCTTAAAGATGTTTAAACTTGAAAATACTTGTACATGATCTCTCTGTGATCTGTTCTTTTCCATTGCGTTCTTTCAAACAATCTTTCTTTGTTTCTTCTGTGGATCACCAGACATTTAAAAAAAAAATGAAAATGAAAGTTTTTGTGTGTTTGGGTCTATACAATAAAAATCAATGGCGTCCAATGTTGTTTAAACCTCAACATTCTTTTAATATCTTCTTTAATGCTCTGCAAGAAAAGTCATAGAATGGTAATGAGATGAGAGTGAGCAAAATATGATATAATTTCCATTTTTTGAGGCAAATAACCCTTTAGGACCAACTAATGCAGCTAATTAATCAGATACCCAAAGATGCCATTGCTTTGTTATTTTGTTATCTAATGCATTGGCATTTTTAAGGCCACTGTACCAATAAATATATTGGAGGATACAGGATTGCCAAGCCACCATACATCCAATTTCAGCTGAAAAACCTCTGTACATCACTTAAATGTCAGGGAATCCCTGGTGGGTCTGATACAGAGTGCATTTGGACTGGGTCACGGACAAAGCTGCCCTCTTAACAGCTCCAGAACAATGATCTTCTGTCCCTTCACACAAATCAATGCTGCAGTCTCCGCCAAACACCGGGACTTCACAGAGAAGCCACAAAACGAGCCAAATTGAGTTCAAGGCAAATCTTGATTGTCCGGAGGAGATAAAGAGTTTGGGAGTGGTAGAGTCAGTGACTTTTGGCTTTCTCTCTATGAGCTTGTGTTCGGTGAAGACATACAAAGACTCATCTGATGTTCAAAGCAGGGAGTTTGAAATGTAAAATACTTGTACTAGCTAGTGAAGCAGACTATGCAATTTCCTCCACACCTTTCTGAAGTCCATGAAATGAGTCCAAAAATAAACCAGAAATCAAAGCATTTCTTCTCGGCCTGTTGAGGTTTTAAGTATTATGGGGGCTTTGCGATGTGTTCCTTCACACTTTGCCTTATATGGGCCGCTTGTGTAGTCAATGATGCTATTTCTAAGTCTCTCTGCTTGACGAAGCCCCCTGATCTAAACACAGTAAGAGTTATTCTGTAGGATATAACAGAGATCAGTTTGAGCATAGAGGATTGATCCAGCTCAATCTGCAACATAAAAATCTTTTTTTTTTTTTTTTTGGAATAATTTATATTAAGCAACTTGAGTGACACGCCAAAATTAGGACACTGTAGTTTTGAGCTCGCTGACAGTTTGAGTTACAATCACAGAAGAGATCTATACTAGGGATGTGCATCTCCATAATTGAGGCCAATGCGATGCGCATATTGATGCACACAGCCAACAATACAACACATTAAATATACATATGAAGCAGCTACCGACACGATGCAATACGATTCACCACTATTATGATGCAGTGCGATCCGAATTCAATTAGATTTAACACAATGTGATTCAATACAATGCAATTGAAAAAAAAAACATGATGCTATGCAATTTAATATGGTACAGATAGTTGGCTTTTATTTCTTTGGTTCAGACAGACAGCAATATTAATCTTTATGTGACTCTCAGGACACACTTCATAGTGTTGTGATACGTCACATTCACGCAGCAGCAGTGGTGATGATGAGAGAACATGCTTGAGAAACCAATCTACATAATATACAATTATTGGTCACTTTATTACAAATACTACAAATTATATATAAATAGTTTTTACCAATGCAAAATATGTTAGAAAGCGATGCATCATTATACAAATGCCAACATTTTAGCAATCAATCAAATTGTTAAAGTTCCATGGTCTCAAAAGATTAGACCTATTCTTGATTATTAAAATTGTATTAATACTAATAGCATAATAAAATTAATTATTATTACTACAGCATAGTGCTGGGCGGTATACCGGTTCATACCGAATACCGGTGTTTATTTTTCTTACGATATGAATTTTTTAAATACCGCAATACCGGTGTCATTTAAATAACGTTTGAAACGCGACACTGTTAGAGAGGGGTCTCTTTTCACTGTTGCATTTCGGTGAGGATACAGCTGTATGTGTTACTAAGCGTGAAAGTTCCGAAACTGAAGCACTAGTAGAATGTGAAGTCATCCACAACAAATATCCACATCGTCCGCCACAAATATCCACCATCCGTTGCATAGGCTCCCGCGTCTCTCACAAACTAAAGTTCTCCGTCGATACGACGGATTCCCGTCAATTGCAGGGTTCCCGCCTTCTTAAATTCACTTTTCATAATTTTAAAGACCGTAAATACGCTTAAATTTCTCAAATAGTGTTATACATGTCTTGATTTTAGCTTGAATAGGTATTAAATGAAGGTAAGACGAGGTGCATTCAGTCTGCTGAGGGGGGGCTGTGATCAAAGCCTGGAGTGGATTAAAGCATGTTCCTCTCTCCACTCTAAGCGTTCTGTAATCATTCCGCTCTGGATCCACTCTGGGTTTTACATTCCGCTCACGGAAAAAAACTGCTCCGAGTTCACCATTTAAACGTTATCGGGGATTACTGAGGGGAAAGAAACATGTAGGAATCATGTAGCACACTGTTGTTGTTCTGCGGAACACCAAAAATCATCCCCGCCTCGGCAAACAACATAGTAACGCCACTCGCATCATTCACAGTCGGGTTCTTAGCAGAGAACACCGAGCAGAACTTGAATTTCGGCGCGGGATTGCGGCTATTAATAATAATTATACTCATTCCCACAGGTTCCGACAGAATGCATCACATTTGCACGTGCTTTTGATTCTTGAGCTCACTCATGCGCTCTTAATTTCTGTGCACCCACAGATTGCGATCAGGAGACAGCTTTTAATAATTATAAGGGGAGTTTGCAAATGTGATATATTGATTTAATACAAAAGATCAATAAACAAGTACTGCATGATTTTGTTCTATTTCATCAACGAAAATAGTTCAAAATAAAGTAACAGCTGAGCCGTTGTGCATCACTAAAAGCTAATTTATATGTAAAACATTAATGTCCACATGAATCTATGAATGTAATTGCACTCATGCCACCCCTGAGTCTCATTAAACATCTGCACATGTACGTACAAGCCACTTTTGTGTTCTTCTGTGACAAATAATTTTTTTATTAATACTAATTTCATGATTAGTAACTTATTTGTCGTATTGTACTTATTATATTTTTTTAAATATACATTTTAAAAAGCTTATAAACATACATTTTTGAATTTGAAGTAGATGTAAATGATGCCATTGCAAAGGTAAAAATAAAATACCCCTGTAAGTCACTTTAAGGAGTCAAACATCACCTCGTATTCGGAAGGCTAATTTTTTTATCAGAATTTTTTTATTATTGATCAGAAGGTACTCCTAAATGTTTTTAATTAGGAGGACAAGCGCTCCTAATTACAAGAAGAAAAGCACAGCTCTTAACTGTGTGTGTGACTGTAGCCGTATAGCTGTGGAATGGGGTTTGGCCGAGGAAATATTTACAGTCAAAATAATTTTTTTTGCTTTAACCCCTGTATTTAGTGTGGACTTTTTCACTCATCATGACAGTAAAATATGGCATTCTAAGTCAATCTACTGCAGTTTTTCCTCAGTCAGTAGAAAATGTGGTTAACACCCGGTCATGCATGAAAAAAATAAATACCGTCATATACCGTGAAACCGGTATAATTTAGAAAAATACCGTGATATACATTTTTGGTCATACCGCCCAGCTCTACTACAGCATAATAATTAAAACATTAATACTAATACATTACAATACTACTACATAATAATAATAAAAAACAGAACTTAGTTAAAAAAAACAGAATTTGGTAAAAAAAAAAAAACCTAAAGCAATTTAATAGAGTCTTACAGCTGAAGCGAAATCCTTTTTCTGTACTGTGTTAATTATGTACAGCGAGACTTTGCACTTGCAATGCATTGGCCAAGCATTCCAGTCTTCTTTTCGTACTGCGCTCTGACCCAGGAGATCAAACACCTGTTTCTCTCGTTCCCTCTCTGGCTCCAGCTGGCCAAACACATCAGACATTCCTCCATCTGCTCATCGGACCGGTCAGCCCAGCTCACTCGCACGCTCCGCGCATTCCTCTCCAGCGGGGCAACCGCTCTCTCCAGCACTGCGCATTCTCACTATCTTTAGTCTCGTAATCCGTGTAAACAGGTGGGGGTACACGCGGACACATTTACAAGACTCTGGACACACACCGAGAACAAAAGAGCCGCTGCGGAGAGCGACGCTGTGGGTCAGAGGCAGTCATGCAGAGGAGAAGCTCAGGAATGCTCATTTTCCTTCAAATAGCTGCCAGTCCCAGGGGCCGGAGCAGAGCTAAATAAAGTGTGAGGAAACAAGACTGGACAAATGCATGGAATGAAGGTTTATCTGAACTTCACCGCAGTGCATGGGTTCTGTTTAGTTTAGTCAGACCAGTGCTGTTTCCTGTCAGCCTATATGCTCTGAACACACACATATACGCCCGAACCACAAGCTAAATCATTTATAAAACACAGACAAACTGAGATGAAGCCTGACATCCGACACAGACCAGACCTACTGCTTCAAATATGACCGTCAAACATAAATCTGTGCACATACATGCTATCAACAAACAGGGACAAACGATTCCATTATAACGCCTGAAATAATAGAATTTCGAATATTCGTCGAATTTAAAATAAAATCCACATTCGAATGCAAAACGCTGCAATTTAATTTTAAGTGTTTGTCTGGCAGCTTGGCACACGAGATGCGATGACGAGGTGTCGTTGCATTTTAATGCTTTTTTTAGCCTGTCCAGTTGAACCCACTCGATGCTGTGCTGCACATTCACAATATAGCGGAAAAAGAGAACAGCAATGTGGAGATGATGTTGTTTACCTCAAAACTGAAGCCAAGCATATTTAATGCATTTTCTAGAGGGACATCTATCATCGTTGCACTCGCGTCCCACACAAGAGAGCTCAAAGACATATCAAATGAATGTAAGTTCAACTTACATAAAAAACATTTACTAGATTAAGAAACTAGCTTGCTAGCGAACGTGCATATTAACAGCGTAAACATGAACCTTGCGATCATATGATTAAATGTTAATACATTGCGTGTATCAACAATGATAAATCTTTGAGTTTAAAGCGGCTCTGATAGAAAGGCTGCGTGTGCCGCTGACAGAGACGCGCTGTTTTGAGCTATGTGCTCTTTTCCTAAACGCATAACTTACATTTCACAGGTATATTCTCCATCTGTAAATGTTAGAAAGCCATGGAAATATTTCCATTTTGCAGCAGACGTGCATGATCTTTTGCTTTGAGATTCTCTGCTAAACGTGCGCATGCGCGTCAAACAGCCAGAGCGCAGTAACTCGGACTAAAATATACATTTTGCTGAAATGTTTGTAGTTGGACATTTTAAACCTACAAGTAAGTGTATTTGTTTGATAGCACTGACTGTAAAGTGACTGTAATGGGGTAATCAAAATAGCCTTTTTACTCAATTAGGCTAGACTGTGCTTTTTTTAATATTTTTTATTTTAGTAAATTTAACTTTGCTTTGAAAGCATTATTTTTGTTTTTAGATCGTAATGTTACAATGTAATGTTAACCCTTTTTGCACATGATATATGCCTACATGGTTACATTCACTTTATGTATTTGTTTAATCCAAATAAAAAATACAGAGATATGTACTAGAGGTGTATCGATATGGATCGATCTATCGATACAATATATGACGATACGATGCATCGATGCCACGCGTAAAATATCGATATCTGTAGTATAAAAAGTCATCTTTATTTTGGCACGGTCCACATTTTTACATAATGTCCGTCTATGTATTACCGCCAACGCATGCATTCTCGTTTAATCTCAAGTGTCAGGACTCGATATAAGCACTGCCCGAAGGCACGAGGCGAGCATATAAGATGCTCAGGAGTAACAGTCGAGCGCTGTGTGAAAAGTTTTCCATGCACTGAAGCGCACGCACACACACACACATCTGAAGCGCACGCACACAGACAGCCGCGTCAACTCTGCGTGAATACTTAATTGAGCTCTCTTCTGCTTTTTTGAGCATGGATGAATAAATACAGACAAAACATAGAAATGCATATATTGGCTAATACCCTTGTAAACAGTCGGTTAAGAAAAGCATATGTCTTAACGTAAACAGTGGAGAAAGAAAAGGCATGTGTATCAGTATATTAAATATGTGCTTTCATTCTTAAAGTGAAAGCAAAATAATAATAAATCTAATTCTGTCAATGAAAAGTACTCACTGCTCCTGACTAAATAACCTTTGTAACATCAAAAACTATTAATTTACAGGCTATTTTATTTATACAATGATATATAATATAATATGTATGTAGGTATATAATATGATAATATCGATATATCGATCGATATACTCCTGTATCAAATCGAATCGTAAAAAATTGAGGAATCGGCAAATATTGTATCGCTGGATATGAGAATTGATATCGAATCGTGACACACCATCCGATTTACACCCGTAATATGTACAATATACCAAAAATCAGGACAAAAATACAGAGATATGAATTTTTGCTCATATTGCCCAGCCTACTTTAAAGAAACATGCATTTAATAATATTTAGCTCGATTCGCCTCAGGAGAGAAGCCAAATATTTTTTTTTCCTAACTCAATTTATGCCTTTTAAATTCGAATATAATTTGAATTTTGATAAGATTTTGATAGTTTGATAGATCAACCAATTTGACCCTACTGCTGTCAAGTATGAATGAATGTTTAGAAAAGAACACACTGTTTTCATCATTGATAATAATCAGATATGTTTCTTGAGCAGCAAATCAGCATATTAGAATAATTTCTGAAGATCATGTGACACTGAAGACTGGAATAATCACAGCAGCAATAAATTATATTTTAATATAATGCAAATATAAATATATAAATCTGTTGCTTTAAATTGTAATAATATTTCACAATATTACTGTATTTCTGATCAAATAAATGCAGCTTTGATGAGTAGAAAAGACTTTTAAAAGCATTACAAAAATATTATGTGTGTGCGTGTGTATGTGTATGTGCGTGTGTGTGTGTGCATGTGTGTGTGTGTGTGTGTGTGTGTGTGTGTGTGTGAACAGTACAAATCACAGGGAGTCTTATTATTCTGATTTGGGCCACATGTGGTCCTAAATCTGATTCAGGTCAGATGTTTTGCAATGCGACCGCAGTCTGAACGGTCATATCAGAATTTACATCACACTAGATCATCATTTGTCATAATTCCACGCTGACAGGAGTCGCTCCATAGATTTTTCTATAGTTATGATCACTCTGTGATTATGACAGACAGTTGTGGATGCAGTCAGTGGAGAGGCGCAGAGGTGTTGAACTTATAAGTATTGCAGTGACCGCTCTATACAAGCTAAACTTACAGGGTCCTATCGTAAATATTGAAAAACTTTGCTCTGTCTTCTCATCTTTGCTCATGAATTCCCTGACTTCGGTGGCACATCAGCTTATAAAAGAATGCAAAAAGACTCCGTGTTTACTTCCGTATGACAGCATGCCCAAGTCTTGAGAGAGTTTGTGTGAGATACTTACTGCAAGAGCTGCAGGTGAAGCAGCTGTCATGGTACAGGCTGCCCATGGCCTGACACGCCTGACTCGCTCCATACACAGCCTTGCTGCACTTCACACAGCTGCCTGCAAAAGAGCAAGAAAACCAACCAGGTCACACTTACAACTTCATTCTATACTCCACATTATCAACATCAATTAAATATGTCAGAAGAACTTAATGAAAGAGAGAAGGCAATGCTGAAGAGGAGTCTGAGCGTCAGTGCAGAGGTCAGCTGTGTTGTGACACTAACCACAATAATGTTTGCTCTTCTGACTGAACAGTCAGTGTGAAGCACCACACTTCTGCCCACTTCTGACTTCTCAAGCTCAGTAATCTGCACTTCAGACCAGGACAAACACATACAAAAGCTTGGGACACACCTAAACAGTTTTTGGTTTGTTTATTACTATTTCTGCATTTTAGAAAAATAGTAACTACATCAAACATGGAGACATTGGAGTTATGAAATTACAAATTGAGGTATTGGAATTATGTTAAACTAAAATGTTAATTCAAAATTCAGTTGTATTTCACATCTAGACCAGAGCTCTGGACATTTAATTCACGCTCTCAAACAAGCTTCATGAGGTGCATCCTGGGATCAGGGTTGACATGTCTGCAAATTCAAAACCAAACTAGACCAATCTAAAATAAACCAAGACTAGCCAGATCCTAAATACCACAACCATACCTAAAATACATATTTACGACCACTGTTCTTTATTATACACAACCTGAAACATGTAAATCACTATATACCAGTGGCGAGCGGTGACTTTATGAACGGGGTATGCTGAGTGATAAACTCACGTGATATGCTCCCTTCAATTATTACCAAGTAACATTGCAACTTTGCAAGCGATAATACAATCAGAGAAGGAATTTAACTGCAAGCAACACGATCATACACAAAACAAAGGGAACAATAACATCTTGAAGTAACACCACTTTTTTTAAATAGGCTTATTTTACAACTCCCCAAGAGTTAAACAGTTGAGTTTTACTGTTTTCAAATCCATTCAGCCGATCTCCGTGTCTGGCGGTAGCACTTTGAGCTTAGCTTAGCATAGATCATTGAATCCGATTAGACCATTAGCATATTGCTCAAATGAGCAAAGAGTTTTGATATTTTTCCTGTTTAAAGCTAGACTCTTTTGTAGTTACATTGTGTAGTAAGACCGACGGAAATTGAAAAGTTGTGATTTTCTAGAATGATTTGGCTAGGAACTATACACTCATTCCAGCTTAATAATCAAGGCACTTTGCTGCCGTACCATGGGTGCAGCAGGTACCTACCTAGCTGGGGACTACTTTCAGGCGCTGCGTAAAAATATCATTATGCCGGTGCACACATGGTACAGCAGCAAAGTGCCTTGATTATTACGCTGGAATGAGAGTAGGGATTAGCATGACAAACCACAGTGAAATAAACGGAGTATCATTTACTTTCAAACTATTCTCACTCAAAAATTATTAGTATATTTCACAAATAAGTATAATGAAAGGTCTAGCAACAAAATGTATTAAACATAACATTTTAAAGGTTGAAATTCTCCATGGCAGTGGCGTCAACAATAATACAGCAAAAATAAAAGTTACGCCTTCTTTCCATGCGTAAACATTTGGGCGGTGTTATGCAATTCGTCGAAAACAGTGACGTAGATTTGTGGGGGCATGTTTGAATGAGACGTTTTAGGAAGGCATGGATTAGTCTTAACTTTTAGAAAGAATATCTCTTTAGGTTTGAGACTTAAAGTCACAAATATTAATGGATCTTATATATTATGCGCGGATATTTATATATACATATATATATATACGGATTAGTGTTGTCAAAAATATCGATATTTCGATAAATATCGATACTGAAATATCTGAACGATACCAATACTAATTTCCCGAAGTATCGATACACCGATCCTAGCCGAGCTGTCACTTTCACTTCTCTCCAAAGGCGCGTTGACAAACACCACACGTGACCGCAGTGCCTGTCTCGTGTCTCATCTCATTTGCTCTGGTTAAATAGCAAAAGTGAAGTGAATATAAATATGGCGAGTGCTTTGGTTGATAAAGAACACAGCAGGAGTGCTATCTGGAAATATTTTGGATATGAAGCAAATGAACATGCAAAGCCGAAGGACACAAGCAAGCCAATATGCAAGAGTTGCTACAGAGCAGTGCTAACAAAAGGCGCTAATATAGACGGTTTCAACGGCACAACATAAACAAACGGTACTGCGCATGCGCGTGTTTGTGGCCCTAACTTAACTTCCGGTAGATGTCCAAATAGAATCAATAACAACAACTAAGTACCTCTGGAGTAGATTTTGTTTTTATAACAAGCTAAATATGTTTGCTTCGTAAATCAGATGGACTGAGATGCAGCAATAACTACTTGGACGGACTTATTAAAAATGCAAATTCACTCTCTGTTAGCAGGAGGCGCTTAAAAGCGGGATAAATAACGTTAACGATAGAGGTTTGCGCCCTGTAATGCTTTATCAGACATATAACATGAAATGAAAATGACATCAAACATTTTCTAAAGACAGTGTTCCTTCAGAAATACAGTGATATAAAAACACCTGCACCTCGTTTTGATTTCTAAATGTGCATTACGTGCTCATGTTATTCAACAAAGCCTTTTGGAAAAGTTTTGATATTCTGGTGGGTCGCCACAAATAAATAAATGTATGTATGTGAAACACATCCCACAGCACAACAACCTGAGCCCAACTTCATAACTCATCACTTGAACTGTGTTTGTAGCCGGCGCCACTAACAGCCCGATATACAAACACAGACCGGAAGTTAACTTCGGTCCGGGCGCGTGCGCACGATGAAACCTGATATGAGTGTTTTTTCACCGTAATTCTTCAAGTTAATATAATCTGACTGAGGAATCTTTAACTGTGAATCTTTAAATACTTTAACTGTGGTCAAATGTAAATTAACTTGTGCTTATTTAACTTCATTCAAAAAATGATTACTTAAATTCTGCAATTTGTCTTCATGTCGATCCAGTGAGCATTGTTTTCGGGTGTGATGCACGCACGTTTGCGTGTGTGGATCGGTGATATGTGAATCCGGCATTAAAATCTGTTCATCAAATAATGTTATGTATTAACCAGCATTTATGAACGATGAGCAATGCATTTGCTACAGTATATTTTAATATTTGCAGACGCGATTTCTTTAAGACTGCAAGGGAAGCTCAGCTTCCCATATAATTGTCAAAAAATGAATGGTCAAATATATGTACTATTATGTTAACATTTTATTGACTAAAAATGCGTTAAACACGTTCATCTCGAACGAAAACAATTTCGTTCAGAATCAGCTACTTAGGTCGGCTGACTCGATTTCCTTCTCATTCATTCCCGTAGCGTACAGTGCATTACTCTGTTGAAGCCCAGCGTCCATTGACTTCAATGGGGCTGCTTTAAACAATTTTTTTGAGTGCGTAGAAACAAGACGGTCATTGGATAATGCTGCGATTATGTCCCGCCCACGGACGCTCAGCGTCTCTGGGATGAATGGAGGAGTGGGCTGGCCCGGACTCCGAGCGTCTGCGTGATGATTGGAGGGTCTGTCGAAAGACTGCATCTCCTTTTGATTGACAGCGATTTTGTACTATAAAAGTCACTGACACTGAAGCTATTCGAGCTCAGTCCCATCGCGGAAGTGTAGTCGAAAGACAAACTGCTGCAACCTATTTCTTGGTATTTGCTTGGTGAAATTGCTAGCCAATTTTCATCATACATTTCACCCAGATTCCTTGTTTCAGTTCAACCTAATTCCCATATTTCGAGTTTAATATCTTTTTTTAGATCGTTTGTTCATTCATTCATTCATTCATACATACAGTAGGCTAGAAAATTTTCTTGAAAAGGAATGTTGGGCAGAATTTAGGTATAAATAAATGGTAAATTTTTATGATGTTGGCCAAAAATGAGCTTCCCCTCTTTGAAAGACCAGCAGCCGCCACTGAATATTTGATAACTGTAGGTAATAAAAATACAACGGATCATGTTCGCTCTGGTCCAATGAAAAAAAATATTAACAGATAGAACTTTGGATTTTAATTAGTACATGTATTAGTAAATGTTAGTTTAAATTTACTTTTAACTAAGATTAATAAATGGTTTGGAATTAGTTTTCATTGTTTATTCATGTTAACAAATATCTATTACCATTAACTTAAGTTCTAAGATTAGTTAGATAGTTCAGTTCATTTTAAAATTGTGGTCTAAAAAGAAAAAACATTTTTTATTAAAGTTTGGCATTTTCTTGTAGCACCAGAAAGAATATGAGACTCGACCTGCAACAAAAACAACACACTCACAACCTACACTAGACAATACACCTTGAACAAGTGCACTACCTCAAGACATTGTTCATGTAAAATATACCTCATTGTCATGTTCTAGACTTGTTATATTTATCAAAAAAAAAAAAAAAAAAAGATTTAAAAAATAATTACCCCCTTAATGTTGTGGCAGTTTTTTTTTCTCTGTGGTATCGAAAATGGTATCGAATATCGATATTTTTCAAGGTATCGTATCGAAGTTAGAAATTCCAGTATCGTGACAACACTAATACGGATGGATGAATGGATGGATAAAGTAACACCCCAAAGACAAAGAGAAACTTGAAATTGTGTCATTTGACCCCTTTAATAATACAATAATATAATAATTGAAATGCAAGGCAAAGAAAATATCGAATCTTAATGCCATACTACAACTGAAAATATAGTATTGTTTTCTTATTTCTTTGCTGCCCCCCCACCCCCAAGAGTGTAATACTATACTATACTATACACACACACACACACTAACACAAACAAACACACACATATGGTAATGTAAGAGCTAATTAGTAAACAAGCAGACCCTATGATCTTAAGAGAACCTTACATTAAGATGAGCTTAAGATAACTGTACAGCTCAAGAGAAATCACAAGACTGGCTGATAGGAAGGTGAGCTGAGAGCACAAGAGGCTCTTTGTCCTTCTCTGTTGGTTCAGGCTGGTCTACGTGGCATACGCAAGGAGAACATTTAAGCAAGCATGAGCTGAGATAACCGCATTAAACAGAGGTCTGCTCTTAGCCAGCGCTGACCCCACACAAAAGAGCCTCTGTTTCATCTGGTATTCAGCAAACATCATGCTAACAACTTCTGCCCACTCAGCAAAGCCTGGTCCAAACGCGCCAAGCACAGTCAGACTTTCTACACAAACACAATCAGACCCACATCTGCTTTACAAAAAAGATTTTCATTGGAACAAATGTTTGAAGCGATTCATTTACGCGCCATGTTGTGGCACTTTTAAACCGAGTCTGAATTCAAAACAACTGAACATTTGACAAATATTTTTGTCAATTAAATAGGGTCAGAACGACATGTCGACATGATTTCCGTCAGTGCATTGCATGCTGATAGGAATTTGTGATTAATCACGAAAATCTCAACCCCAACAATCAAAATTGTAGGAAATATTTAAGTGGGAGCCAATGATTTGTTGTTGCCTCCTTATATGTCATGCTGCACACAAAATCTCAACAAAGGCAACTAATTGCTAGCATTGAAATGCCACTTTCCAACGCATTCACAAGTTGTAAGATATTTGTTTATGAAACTAAATGTAGATTTACATTGTGGTTATGCTATAAGATGGCATAAGCAACATTTTGAAAATAAATAAAATGCATTTCAGATTACATTCGGCACTGAAGTAAATCATACTCCGAAGCACTATTCACAGCAGCTAACGGCAGAAAATAGGCTGTGTTTACTCAGCATTAGCATACCGATGTAAGTCCCACAGTTGCGTTTATACAGTATTTACAGTATTTATACAGAAAATTTATGAAATGTATGAAAACTGCATTTAACAGAACAGATATCTGAACATTTTCAGGAGTGAGGACTCACAACCAGGGGTGCGTTTCCAAAAAGTTCACAAGTTCAGTCGTAACCAATAGTTCAATGGAACTTACCACCATAGTTAACTAACGATGATTTTGAGAAACGCACCCCAGGGTTATTATAGTTAACTAAAACTAAACCTATAAAAAAAAAAAAAAAATGTTACTTTAAGTAAAATAAATGTTAACTGAAATAACATTAAAAAAAACTGTAGTTTAGCTCAATGTACTGACAAACCAAAAATAAATAAAAACAATATAGACATATTTAAAGAAACATACAATAAAATGTCAAACACACAACAAAATTACTAAAACTTAAAAAAAAATAAAAAAATAAAATACAAACATAAAAATGAATAAAAACCCAAACACTTTACTAACATAGCCACATTTAACCCGAATCTATTGTGAATAAAATGTAGAAAGTTACATGCCAGAAGTTATGGTTATTGTCAAGTTAACCAAAGGATTATTCAGGGCAAATCAGAAAATAATCAATAGATCTATCAGAGGGGAAATGTTAGATTAATAGAATAACTAGAGAAACATAATCAATAGATTAATAAATTAAAAAAGGTTAGTTGCAGCCTAAGAATTCACACAAGCTTATTTGACCAAATATGAGCTGCTGATGATTTTCCAAACTGTTAGACAGATCAAAATGATTTTCTGTGGTAACCGAGCATGTTCCAGATGCTGTCAATAACGGCAAAGATGCACTGAACCTGGAACAAATCAATTAAATGAACACATTATCACCGATGACACATGCCGGGAAATGTGCTCACATTCACACGGGACTGTTTCAAACTCATCTCAGATAACATACATCTTGCACATAGATCTATATCGACTCAAAATAACCATTAACAGTAAATATAGCCCCTTGAGAGCGAGCATGGCCAGTCAGTAGATTCCCATCAGCACTAGTGCTATTTGTTTAAAGCATCTAAAACAAGACTGAATCTGTTTTTGCTCTTTATCAGCCCACGTGTGCTGCATTCATGTGAGTACAGCCAGGGCACTAAATTTACATCTACCAAAGGCCACACAAGAACAAATTAGCTTTGGCAAATAGGTAAAAGAGTTTCTTGCCAGCTGTCCCATCCTTTATTAGGAACAGACACATAATGCATAAACTGAACTGGTTGCGGCACACCAACGGTCACAACTATGCAAGGAGAAAACAGAAACAATAATCCTGAGATAGAGGGAGTGGGGACAAATTATGCAAAATACAGTCAAATTATTAGTAAATTTGTTAAACTAATAACTCAATATTTAATTTATATATTTTTTATAATTGATAATAATAATAATTGTCTTTTAAAAGCAGTATTGTAGTCATATTTTTGTAAACATTTTCCAGCGTTTCACAAATAAACGTGTCCGTATTTAACATGCATTCACATTAAAAGTGCAACAGGGAAGGGACTGATCCCTTCATGTAAACTTAAAGAGATGTGGATTCATAAAGCAATTAAATTATCACACGGCTTTGGTCTCTGTTCAACATTTTTTTTCCAAATAGGGTACATTTTCTCAGTTCACCCGCCATTGAGAGACAGGCCAAACTGTTCATTCTGGACCCAGCGTCCAGCCATTCAAGAGATCAGGACATGAGCTTGAGAGCTAAGGGACAGGAAGCCAAGAATCCTAGACAACAATTAAGATAAAGCCATCTAGTCGACAGGCAGATTAAGGAATCCTTCATCAAAAGAGCGCAGGGCACAAAGCATGAATGTCTGTTGTCGGTATGTCTGTGTGCACAAGGCGGGACTCTCTCCCTCCCTCCCTCCAGCCCGACTCACATCTCATCCACTGTCTCTTCCGAAACAAAACCCAGCAGCAGGGAGAGGCCAAGCATAACCGACTCCAGACAGGGGGGACGCCAACCATTTGGATGTCAGCAGAGGCAAAACGCCATTAGGCTTAGGCTTTATTATCGTCTCTTTGTCCTCATTTAGCTACTTTGTAAAAGGCAGACATTCCTTAACATCTCGGCGGTGCAGCAGCTGTCAGACAGACTATAAACACCAGCATGGCTTATTATGCCGTTTACTGCCAACTCAGCATCCAGAACGCATCAACAGGACACACAGGACACAGGCTTTGCCCCCCCATGGACATCCTCCGGACCGAGGGGGACAGCCGGACTTTAGTTTAGTGTGTATCAGGGCCATTGACATTGATGGGGACAAGTCCCCCCTAATAATTAGAAATGGCCAAATGTCCCCCCAATATCTGAAATTGTTGCATTGATCTGCTGTCCTCCATTATGCAGCGCTCTTGTTAGGATGATAAAAAGCTTTGAAAGTAACATTTTCAGTCTGCTCTGCCTCAGCGGGCTAACAGTGCTCGTCAATGTCAAAATAATTGAACTGGCCAATCAAATCAAAGTAGGCAGGTTTTAGCGTTCACAGATGCTGAGCGCCGCAAAGCGTCAGATTAATGAAAGAGAGCGAGGTAAGATGCAAGCTGCTAATAATAACATTTTTAGTCAACTGTTTTACGAAAGAAATATTAAATGACCGACAGTTATAATCAGTGAAGCAAACTACTCGACTTTTATTTCTCAAATATGCCCATTTTGAGAGTGAGAGAGAAAGATGAAATGAGCGTGTGTTAATGATCTGCATCTGTTTGTCCCTACAAACAATGAAACTGTGAATTATACGTTATACTTCAAAAACACGTCTACTACTGTTGAAAAATACTAGTTTGATTTTAAGAAATAAATCACAAAATATTTTATTTTTAATAGTAAATCCCCTCTATTTGCCAAAAATGTTCATGTTTAATTTTGATTAATTAAAATATAAATTAAATCAATGTTTTATGCCTTCATCTGATAACCAGTCAAATTAAACTACACAACATAAAAGTTATGTGGGAAAAAAATGCATTCAAATAATTAGACGTGCTAAAACACAGAATTAGGTAACAATAAAACATAAGGTGAGAAACATTTCATAAGGCCCTAAACATGTCATTTGTTTTACACTTTTAATAAATTAAATGTTAAATTGTATACGTTTCATGATTTTAAATAATTAGACATAATTTTTGATTAATACAATTTCATTTGACTATTAAAAAGGAGTCCAGAAAAAAACGGAATCTAGAAAAATGTCAATGGAAAAAAATGAATTTAGAAAAAATAAAACGGAATTAGGGAAGAAATAAAATGGATTATGGTTATGCCTATGGCCTTGGCGTGTATAATATTCTAACTGGTTGCTATTAGATGGAAAAGCTGCCATAACTCCTGGACTAGGATTGGTTTTCTTCGTAATAACAGAAGAACATGTGGCAAACCATCCGGTGTATCTTCTGCTTTGGAACGCATCAAATGGTTGTACAATCCACTTTCACAGAGGGGAGCAAAGTAGCCAATCACAGACATGTTTGTTGATTTCTACAACGCAAATGGCCAATCAGAGGTGTTTAGGTGGCCACATACGACACGGAAATAGCTAACTACTACACTATATATATTAAGATAATAATTTCAGAAGCACAGTGAAGTGATTCTGCAACCGAGACTGGTCCAAACACAGGATTTAGGTAAAGAAACGATTATTAATTATTTGTATTGGCTGCCAAGCCAAATCACGCACCTCCTTGCTTTTCTAATTTAAGTGTTTTTGTGAACGTATATGCTTTAATAACAAATAATTGTAAAATTTTACAATAAGGTTCCACTAGGTAATGTTAGTTAATGTATTAAATATTGTAAAGTGTTACCCAAATAATGCATTTTGAGAATTTACTTGAAACTAACCGCACCCCTGGCATATATAATGTGCAAAAAGTGTTAAAATCGCATAACAATCTAACGTTGTAACATTGCGATCTAAAAACAAAAATAATTATTTTAAAGCAAAGTTAAATTTACTAAACTAAAAAAAACAAAACTAAAAAAAACAGACTAAGCTAATTGAGTAAAAAGGCTATTTTGATTACCCCATTACAGTCACTTTACAGTCAGTGCTATCAAACAAATACACTTACTTGTAGGTTTAAAATGTCCAACTACAAACATTTCAGCAAAATGTATATTTTAGTCCGAGTTATTGCGCTCTGTCTGTTTGACGCGCATGCGCACGGCGGCGCGCATTCAGAATCAAGTCTGTGAAGTTTAGCGGAGAATCGCAAAGCAAAAGATCATGCACGTCTGCAGCAAAATGGAAATATTTCCATGGCTTTCTAACATTTTTTACAGATGGAGAATATACCTGTGAAATGTAAGTTATGCGTTTAGGAAAAGAGCACATAGCTCAAAACAGCGCGTCTCTGTCAGCGGCACACGCAGCCTTTCTCTATCAGAGCCGCTTTAAACTCAAAGATTTATCATTGTTGATACACGCAATGTATTAACATTTAATCATATGATCGCAAGGTTCATGTTTACGCTGTTAATATGCACGTTCGCTAGCAAGCTAGTTTCTTAATCTAGTAAATGTTTTTTATGTAAGTTGAACTTACATTCATTTGATATGTCTTTGAGCTCTCTTGTGTGGGACGCGAGTGCAACGATGATAGATGTCCCTCTAGAAAATGCATTAAATATGCGTTCTGTGTGAACGCTTGGTTTCAGTTTTGAGGTAAACAACTTCTTCTCAACATTGATGTTCTCTTTTTACGCTATATTTTGAATGTGCAGCACAGCATCGAGTGGGTTCAATTGGACAGGCTAAACAAAAAGCTTTAAAATGCAACGACACCTCATCATCGTATTTTGTGTGCCAAGCTGCCAGACAGACACCTTAAATTCGAATGCAGCGTTTTGCATTCGAATATGGATTTTTATTTTCAAATATTCAAAATATTCAAAATTCTAATTTTTTTAGACAGCCCTAGTGTGCAATAATTTTCATGGAAACGCACGGTGAACATAGCTCCAGGCAGGTCTTGACCGCATTACATGTCCATAACACTTTGCCAAATTATTTGAGTTATTTCAAAAGGTCCTTATAGCTTACAACAGCAAATGTACCAAAACCCTCAACGACACTGGCCAAACAAATAAATATAGTAAACAAAAGGATAAAAACGACAGATCATGTCTATGTTTTGCCACAAAATTACGTTTTATTATGTACAAAAAGCACATACTCTATCTCTCCCGTTCTCTCTCTCACACTGTAGGCCTACAGTTTGCACACACGTTAACATACGCGCTAATGTTGTTAGCGCTACTCAGAGAATTTTATCAGTAACATAGTTTAACAACTTACACACTACATGACTTCTCAAAAGGAAGGTAAAAACAACGGTGCGGTTCGTGAACAAAATTAACTTAAAAGTTTCACTAAAACTAGAGACATTGCTGCCGAACACTTTTTGAATAACTCTCTCGAAAAACTTAGTTATTAACTGCATTAGTCTGCTAACAATGGCTCAAGTTTGTTTAAAATCACGTTTTGGGATTAGCAACGGAGGCACTGGATGCGATGCGGAAGAAATAATCCTACTCACAATAGCGAAGTAGACAAACCGGACAAATGAAATGTATCATTTGATTGAAGTCTTGAGGTGTGGTAACCGTGGTATAAGTGGAATAAATAACTTCGGGCCGTTGTATTCTTTGAAAATAATGCACATCCTAGGTGTAATGGCCACTTCGCTTTGCATCGATACCTCAGGTGTGCATTATTTTCTAAGAATTCAACAGCCCGTCGTCAATTATTCATTACTTAATCGTTTCACAGCCATATCCAAAAGATGCTTGCTATGGGGTTGACAATGAAAGCAATGTACTTTATTCACCCACTCCTCCATTTACGAAAAGTCCTTGATTTGATCAGTTTATGCAAGACCAAAGACAGCTTTTGCCACTCAATCCATGTTCTAGTATGAATCAGAGAGAGAGAGAGAGAGAGTGACTGTCAAGCCAAAGTACAGTACAAAGGTCACGAGGATATGAGCTGTGCGGCAAACACTCATGTGCTTCGCAGCTTCATTTAGTTAAATTTAAACCAGCTATTCCCTATTGATCACATTATACAGTCCATGTAAACAACAAATGCCCGAAGACATGCTTACAGGAAACTATTTGTGTATATGTAGGCTCAGGCACAAGAATGCTAATGTTTGTGTCTATATTGCATGTCTGTATCTCTTCTAGTAACATATACTAAAGATATTTCACACACTCTACGATGGCTCTGTGCTTTTCCAGCAGGAAATTCCTTGAGCAAGACTGAATGATTAACAAGAGCTCAATGGAAACAGCTTGCAACTGGGACTGCTAGACCATCACGCTTTATATCCGAGAACTATCTCAGTGCACTTTATCCATATGGCAGTAAAACCTTCAGTTATGGATGGACTGATTCCCTTTTCTATGGTTTTCACCCTTATACTATACAAGCATGAATATTAAGACAATGATTACAATAAAACTTTGCTCAATGCACCATCAGAGACTACACTTTCAAGAACAGAGAGGAAACGGTGAAGACAAGCACATCAGATGTCAACACTTGTCAGCTTCTTCTGTTAGCCATTAAAGTTGGCATACTGAACTAGTTTAGGGACATAGGCTCATTAATAGGTTCCAAATGATATTCGGCTCCTTCTTACGAGACCTTTTGTCATGTGGTGACTCTCACACAGAGACCACCCATGTTTTTCTTTAAGTATTTTAGTAGTCTACTTTAGACTACTTTAGTAGTCTAGCGGCGTCACAGTGTTACACTTGTTTATGGACCTCACTCAGGATAGATGGCATATTAAATTGGATACTCCTCCCTAAAATGAAAATTGTGTCATTAATCACTTACCCCCATATCGTTCCAAACCCATAAAAGCTTCTTTCCTCTTCGGAACACAATTTAAGATATTTTAGATGAAAACCGGGAGGCTTGTTACGGTCCCATTGACTGCATAGTAAATTGCACTGCCAATGTCCAGAACAGTATGAAACACATCGTCAAAACAGTCCATCTGCCAGACATGCAATCTGAATTTTATGATGCGATGAGAATACTTTGCGCTGAAAGTCGGGCTGTGCGATATGACGATATATATCGGATGGACGAAATAAAAAGTCTATCGTTTATTTCATGGTGTTGCAAAATACATAGTTTACGGTAAAATATTTTCATAATTTGAGTGACTGCGATCGTTATACGCCGCCCACCACGGGGCGTGAAGGAGAGACATAATGACCAGCCAGGACACAACGAGGAGCTCGTTCCTAAACGAGGGACTACATCTGTAGCATGGTCATGCGTTTTTAAGCACTGCAGTTTTAAAACAACCGATTTTAAGCCGTTGAAACTCAAACAACAGACCTATATGCGTGCGCCGTCTCTTTCTGTGTGAGAGGAGCGCGCTTTTTCTTTTTTGCTGACTTTGAACAATTAACGTTACACATAAACACACTTATAATACGTCAGAATCCCCGTCTTTGCAAGTATCCTCATAAACACAGCGATTTAGGTCTTAAGAGAGAGAGAAAACGGTAGAAAGAGAAAACGCTTATGTAACAGTAATTGAGCTATATTGGATCCGGACTTCGGTCTTAAAGGGGAAGCGTTCCAATATTCGTTTATGTTAATCATAACACACTGCTAGAAAATCTCTCACTGCTCTTGACTAAATCACTTTTGTAACTTTAATGAGAATAAATAACAATAATAATGATATATTTATAATATGTATAAAATCTATACATAATACACATGTTAATTATATCTATCATAGATAGATATAATTAACACAGTGAAGATTAATTAATTTACACAATGTAACGCTTATTTTTTGTAGTTTTTTTTGTCCTATTGCAATTAGTTTCTTATCCTTATTTCATCACTGACTGTTTATTTATCTTCAGTGAGGTTGAGTTTTTTTTCTCACTTTATGCTTGTATTAGTTTGATATTGATATTGGTGACAAGGATTATGAAAATTGTATGGTATCAAAGATTTTAATATAATAAAAACCTTTTTAAAATAAAATAAAAATCACTATATCGTGATATATATTGTTATCGTGATATAAAATGTTTCATATCGTGATATAAGGTTTTGGTCATATCGCCCACCCCTAGCGCAAAGAAAACAAAATATAGACTATAAACTTTTTCTTCTCCTCCGTGACACTTATTGCAAGCGCGTTCATGAGTTCACCAGCAGAGCACGACACAAGCCTGCTTTAGATGACGCATGACGTAAATGCCGTGACCTGCTAACGTCTACATATCTAGGTGTACACCGGCATCTAAAATATCTTAAATTGTGTTCCGAAGATGAACGATGCTTTTAAGGGTTTGGAAGGACATGAGGGTAAATGATTAATGACAATTTTCATTTTGGGATTGGAGTATCCCTTTAATTTGAAGCAGAGGCTATGGATAATCACAGTACAGACAATTGGATGGTTGTACTTGTGTGCATTGATGTTGATTTTGTTCAGACAAAATATGAAAATATGGCTTTCCAAAGAAAAAAATTATAATTCTGAGGACAAAAAAATGAAAATTAACCACCGTAAAACTATAAAGACACTGGCTGAAATTCACTAATTTTGCATCATAGTAAAGGGATAGTTCATTCTGTCATAATTTACTCACTCTCACGTCATTTCAAATCTCTACGACTTTCTTCTGCATAACAAAATAAATATTTTGAAGAATGTTGGAAACCAAAAAACTTTTGATATATTGACTTCCAAAATATCTCTCAAAATATTATCTTTTATGTTCCACAGAAGAAAGAAACTCGCACAGTAAAGACATGCGGCTGAGTAAATTACAGAATATAATTTTTTGGGTGAACTACCTCTTTAAATATCTTCCGGAGCTCCATAAGCATATACCTGCACTTTAACCATAAATCCTTTTAGTCTTAGATCAATAAACTCGTTACCAAAGTAAACTGAAACTAAATTCAACACTGAGCATGAAAGATAATAAAAAACCCTGAGTGTTTGGTTTTGTGATCGCCTGCCAGAGACAATTGGTAGGTATTACATAGAGACAAAAGTGAATGAATATAGCTTAGCTTTGCAGGCTCACTGCCCACAGAGCAAATGATAATGAGGATGGTAACGGTGGCTTAGGGAAGTTTCATACACAGCGGGCACCATACGACAGGGAGGAAACTTTTCTTAGTGTGAGAAATTTCCATTACCTTGAACATTATACTCCCACAGATCGGAGTCTAACTCAATAAAAAAAGAAAAGAGGTAACAGCGAAGTCTGCCTTTGCATGGTAACTGAAATGTAATGAAATAGAAGAAACTAACAACAGATTAGAATAACAGCAGGTCCAGGAATATCTTCTGGAAAGGAAAAAGCCTGGAAATGCACCATTAACAGGGATCTATATTGTTCATTCGCACACTCACATACAATTGAATGTACGGCTCACTGTGGCAAGAACCACACACACACACACACACACACACACACACACACACACACACACACACACACACACACACACAGTGAAGGGTCAAGTGGAAACAGGCAGAGGGTTTTTCAATCAGCAAGCTGCTAAACACAATTGCAGATGTGAAAAATATTAATAGAAAAACACACTGCACACTGCAGTGATCACGTTGTGCTTACCAAAGTACTCAGCCTTTGGCTGGGCGTCCATCTCCTTTTCCAGGCACTCAGTTAGAGCTTCTAATTTTATTTCAGCCGCAGATGGCCCCTGATCTGTCTGTACATGGAGGGTATGGCATGGCAGCTTGAGTGCCCAACAAGGGCTGGAAGACTCATCATGGGGCGACTCAATAGGGGTAGAAGTGGGCACCGTCGGGTTACCGGTTGCAGGGCTCTTAGGATGCGATGGCTCACCTTGCTTCCCTCCATGGAACAATGGAGGGAATGGAGGTTGGGTCACCTGGGTAGGGGAGGGGGTGCCAATATTATGAGCTACCCCGTTTTGATATGTCGGCCCACTGGCAGGCCACTGGGCTGAGATTGGTTGGCAGAGCTGAATAGAGCTAACCTTTTGAGGCAGGTGATATGCATCCCTGTATGTTCCTGTTGGAGACTGAGAGGGAGACTTCCCTGTTTGAGGGAATCCCCGATACACTGGAGAATAATTCTGACCCGCTCCAGGTGAGCTAGAAGAGGAGGAACTGTTTGAGAAAGAAGATGAAGGCGTCGGAGACGGGTAAATGCTTCTTGAAGCCCACGTGCCAGGGGGGCTAGTTGAGGGTGCTGATTGGGCTGGCACTGGTATTGGGTTAACAGCATTCCCAGTCTCCTTAATGTCATAAGCCCTGTTGCGGGGTCCATCAGGTAAGCTGGCCGAATGATGCTTTTGTCCTTCATAAGATATGTATGGAGTTGCACTAGCAGTGCCAACCATTGGTCCACTCATGATGGGTGGTTTGGCTGCTGCTTCACCTCCCTGTCTATAACTATTGATGGGTGGTCTGTCTTTGGTGTAAAGTGTGTTATCTGACACTTTCGAATGACTTCCATTGATCCTTGCTGCCAAACTGTTTCTTGCCATCTCCTCTTGCTGCTTCTGTATGTGTATTTTAGTCATCTTTGAGGCAAACACTTTTCTGGTTTCTTCAAAATCCGGATTGTTTTCTGCATCTCTCTTCACGCGAAATAACCCGTCCTTCGATGCTTCATACATGTTCAAGTCCTCGATGAATTTACTCGCCTCAAGTCCCAAATCGTCGTATTTATCCATGTTTGCAACTGGATAGACGAACTGAAACACTCGGAAAGTTTGTAACGACTTCTGTCAGCGGAGGATTTCCAGTCGTAAATTTTGTCAAATCATTGAAGCTGGAAAACTGATGGGGAACAGCCGTCCAAACTCATTCACCTGTGAAAAGCCACCGGTGAGATCGGTCAAAACTGCAAAAGTCAAGTGAAGAGTTGAGGTTTCCACACAGCAAACATCACATGACACAGATTAAATCCACTAAAATAGCCGACCAACGAAAATAAGTGACCACGCGTGACGGGAAAGCTATTTTGACGTAAAAGCTCTCGGCATTTTCTCAACCTGTGAATAAAACGAACAGTAGACAGCAACAAAAAGAAGGAAAATCTACTATGAAACGAACTAACAGCTGACTGAAAACAAACGTAGCAGAACTCTGGTAACTTTCAGAGGCAGCTCTCAGTTTAAATCGACTGAAACCAGACCTAAACTCTAACATCTAACGAAGTCTACTCCCCAGTGGACGACAGCGAGTTTAAACGGCTCCTTTAGTGAACTCTTCTCCTCACTGACAGAAACTGAGCGAGTCCCGCTGTGAATGAAGAAGCGCGCGACACTGGCGAGAGCGCGCGACCAGTGCAGTTCACGTGCTCGCCGAGAGGAAAACAGTGTCCGCGTGCAGGTTATTCACATGGATCCCCGTGCTAAATAACCAATATCGGCCTTTTTGGGGTTAGATAATGTTTTAAGCGGTTTAGAGAGCTTGTACTCGAAAGAGTAAATACTCTACTGTCGTGTGGTTGCGTTGTAATTTCACATGATTAAAATAGCCTACACTGAGGAGAATTTGCTTACCACAAGACATGTGGAAATAATCCAGCACTTCATTTTATATATTATAGTAAATTTAACATCTAACGTTTAATTTTGAGACGGTTACTTGAGGAGTCAACTTGGTCTGTTGGACTGGAGCAAAACTCCAGTGTTAAAGAATCCATCAAATAATGAGCCTGAATCATTTATGAATGGCTAGATGAAAAAATAATGCATAGGCTAGATGAAATGTTTTCATTTCATTATTGAATTTATACTGTTTTCACGTTTAGTCCCTAAAATTCATGCTTCGAAAATGACAAAAAGCACTGTAAAAGTACATGCCATAGGCTATATTTCAATACTTGAAGTCATCCAATAGCTCTGTGTGATGAACAGACCAAAATGTAAGTTATTCACCGACAATCTTTCTTCTTTAGCTTTCAAATCTTTCAAAGCATTATGTAACTCGATACATCATATTCAAATGTGTCACAATGTAAAACTATTATATACACACAACATACAAATTTGGTGGTTAACATGGAGATCACAGCATCGTGCTGATCAGCCTTACAGGTCAAATCTGAAGAATCTCAGAGAGTTCAGTAGACATACCAAACCATGATGTTGTGAAGACACAACGCATGTGATCAACTCTACAAGCCAAACATTCCTACACAGCAACATTATCTGTTGTGTGAAGAGGGACAGAAATGTTTTCCCCTAAGCACACACCTCACAAGTCCAGTAACATTACATGTAGTCATACCTTAAAGTATGTGGACACTTAAAAGGGTTTTGCATTCGCTATAAATAAAAGCGAGTGTCATTAGCATTCAAATGCTGCAGGATTTGTTCTTAAAACTGCGTCTTCATTTTATGGCTCTTTATTAACTGCTGTGATTTTTCGTGTTACCTTCGTGTTGTTCGTCACATATGAACATGTTCCAGTGTTTCACGCCTCTCCTTACGTTTAGACTTGTTTTATCAACCCAGCTTTTTGAGAAAAGCTTTTTTTCTTGAACAGTGTTCTCTTGCTATCTTTCTTGAAACAAAATTCCACTTGTTTAAATATTTTGTTTCAGCAACAACATTCAGACATCCGTGAGAGTCACCAAATGTGCCCAAATACTTTTGGGGCCACTGTAAAGCTGCTGAGAATAGTTATGCATTATTGTAGACCGCTTTTGACAAACAGGTGGCTATAACCGTTTGAGAGCTGTTATGGTCTCAGTATAAATTTGAGGGCAAAGTTGAGTAAAAATTAGTGGTGGGCCGTTATCGGCGTTAACGTGCTGCGTTAACGCGAGACTCTTATCGGCGATAAAAAAAATATCGCCGTTAATCTATTCTCAAAGTTGGGTTGGGAGCTGGGTCTATACTACGCAAGCTATGATAACTTTCACCCTGATATTTTAGCGCGGATGTATACCTAGCCGAATTGCACTGTAGGGGGCGAGAACGAGTCTTCGAACTAGAGGCTCGCAGTCCGTGATGGACAGATTGTTAACGGCTGGTCTATGTGGTAATACAATCGTGCAGGACATCCAAACGCTCACCTATCATTCATCAACCTCAAATATGGCTTTTCATCTGAAAGATGTATGTAGTAGCAACTTTACATGGCCGCTCAATATGATGTTAACCTAGAGAAATGTGCGCTATTGAAGTGTTTGTGTGGAAGCGCGTTTGCGCAGGACAGGCTCCGGTGCGCTCACTTGCTCTTAAAATCTCCGTCATTTTTGGTCATACAGATAAAAGTAGCCTAATACATCTTTCGAATCTGTAAATACTCTACGTTTATTTGTGTACACTCAGAATAACAACGAAACGTTGCGCTTTTAAGCAAACAGGATGCGCTTTAGGTCTCATGTGAACTTGAGAATTCACTCCCGTGTCACCCTCTGCTTCGAACCTGTGTGTATGCCTAACGTTACTGTGAAATTACCACATCAGACGTGACGTGCTAACATGGATGCAGCTATGAAGCCGCCGGGTTTGCTTCAGGGAAAATTTATTTTTAAGAAGCTTCCCAATGGAAACTGTAAACAGTTCATCACGACCTCTTATGTAGGCCTACAGTTCAAAATTCATGTTTAACTGAATAAACAGTTAGTAAACACAAGTACATCTTATTGAACATAGTTTATTTTCATCACCAATTATCATAGTAGAACAGCTTTCTCAAGCAGTTTGTGATGCATTTTGGAAACAGGAGATGAGCCCCTGGTCTAATGCGCTACCTGGCTTGAGAAACCCGTTCTCAAAGACTTACTTTAAGCCATTATTTGGGTAGCACACATATTCTGAATGCCTTCTGCAGAATTCAAATGAGCCATTTTAATCTAGATTAATTACAAAATTAATCTAGATTAATCTAGATTAAAAAAATTAATCTATGCCCACCCCTAGTAAAAATCTATATGAAGTTTAGAATTTCCCGATGATCATGTTTTCCATCATGCAAAAAGTATTTTGTGCTTCAATCAAAGCAATAAAATCAGACAATTTGCATGGTCAGTTATGATATTTTATTATTTAATAACTTACAAACACTGCAGAATGTTAAATATTTTACATATTTGACATAAAATTATGTTTAAGTTAGATTTTGAATCCCAGATTGCCAATAGTACATGTTATTAGGACTCCTCGCCTTTAAGCATGGGTTATCGCTTGCCAAGTAATAATCAATAATCTGCTTCTTTAGAAAAACTATAATATACATCCCTTTAACAAGTCACACGATTTGAAGAAACTGTACGAAGAGTTGTGCCAAAGTGTAATACTTAGCAATACAGATTTGTTCAGATTATTGGTAACCAAACATTTTGGTTTCCGCTGACTTCCATTGTACTGAGACATTTCTCAAAATATCTTTTTTCATATTTCCACAGAACAAAGAAAGTCTTACAGGCTTGGAATGACATGAGGGTGAGTAAATGACAGAATTTTTGGGTGAACTATCTCTTTAAGCTTAAGTATTCAAACTAGTAATAGTGTTGCTTGCTTTAGCAAACACTACTAATAAATGAAACTAGAAGAATAGAACAGACCAGTAATGTGAATGCAGCACAATACGAAAAGACACAATACAGAGGAAATTAATACTCTAAAAATATCAAGTCACATGTCATCTGGGACAAAAAAAATCGCTTCCTCCTTTTAAAGTCAGCACATTTGAGGAATCTGGGACTTCTGGGAAATTATTCTACAGTATTAGTGAGTCACGTATATAAGGCCATAAGGGACAGCAGAGGGGATCGATTTCAGACTGAATTATGTGTGGTTTCTGAGTAACAGGGCAAAAAACATTTCCAAACAACAGAGGTACTGTCAGCGACTGTCCCAGGACGTCAATACCCTAAAGGCATGACACTTCATTTGACATGAAAGGCTTCCTTTATGCCAGTTCCCAACTTATTGTTCACTCAAGTACCGAGAACTATATTCTTCAATGCATTTGGAGAAGGTCAGACACTTAACACATAAAGCAACACAGCGGAAACCCATTTAGCGAGACGCTAACTCGAGCGCGGTGTCAGTGTGCGTTGTGTCATTGGGTTGGGCCGCCGAGACTGAGAAAATGGGGCCAAATTACTCTGGTGTTGAAATGTGATGACTCAAGTCTCTCCGTTCTTATTTCCAAAGGGAATGATGGGCATTCCTAAAGCGGTCTAACAGTAATCTTATAAAAGAGACCTTTAGATAATTGTTCTATGGTTTCACATGATGTGTCCTGACAATTCACTAAAAATGGAAATATGGCTTCAGATGTTATGCTCATTCATTTAAAATGAAAAGGGTAGTTCATCCAAAATGTATGAGTCCATTTTTTTGCTATAGGTTATTTTGAACATACATATTATGTATATTGTGTACACACACACACACACAAACACAATTATGTTGGATTACTTTGAAGCTATTTTCACTCAGAAGTTGATAGTAAATAATACTTACAAATACTTAGAAAGAATCATCAAGTAAGATTTAATTATTTAAGTAGTATTTAAGTACATTTTATTTTGAAACATACTCTAATAATATTTCTTTTATTTACAGAATTGTTTTTTTTACAGTGTACATATATTGATTATCTGGTATTACTATGCTTTTTTTAATTCTGTTATTTATTTACTCACCCCTGTCTTTGTTACCAGTTTTGGTCACCATTGACCATCATACAGAGAAAAAACACTAAGACTTTTCTCAAAATATCTTATTTTATGTTCTACCGAACAAACAACGAAAGTTCAAAGAAGCAAATTCAGATCTGCCTTCATCCAATCAACAACTGTTGTCACGTCCATGTACTACTTTTTTCTTCTTCTTCAATAAACCGCTTCAGTCACATGCAAGTCCCTGTTTGGGGGGGGGGGGGTTGCTGACACGACTCCAGTCAGCAACTTTAATGTGCATGTGCGTTATATGAAATGGCTTGAAAAACACTATTTATGACACCATTTTTTTCTGCTTTGCATTTATTCATTTACCGGATGCTTTTATGTAAAGCAACTTACAATATTTGGCTTGTTATTGCAACATAGGCCTATACAAGATGATCCACTTCAAACTGTACTTTCTTGTTTATGATCAAAGCATAAACTGGTAAAAGCGCTTGCACACAGTCAAACTCATTGATGCATATGCGTATATGTGTAAATAAGAACGCTGAAAGTAATTTTTATTGGTTAATACGTAGATGCACAGAGTTGCATTAACAATTTCTCAAATTTTGGCATAGAGAAAATGTTTACATTGCTTTTTTACCTCACCCTAAAAAAATCTCAAAGTTGTACTGTAAATCAAATACACATATTTCAATCTTTCTCCTTAAAAATTTAACATTTAATTAAATCTATTATTTATTTGTGACATTGACTAGCAATTTCAGAGTGAAAATGGTTTCAAAGTACATCCTACAGCAATTATTTTTCTCAGATTACTTGTGATGCAGCGTCCCCACTGAAATCATTTGCTTGACAGTGTTTGACATTGTGTCATCTTCACTGTGGACATGCTTTAACACCACAGCCATGATGTGAGGACAGTGAGTCAGCTACAGTAAATGAGTGTTTGATGAGGTCGGGGTTATGAGATCCAGCAGGAATCCCACTGTTGTCTGAAAGCACAGCATGACCTCCACATCTCCATTTCAGGCAGTGCAGGTCTGTCAGAGCTAATGTCAGGCTACAACTGGGCGTTCAGAAATAGCTCTCTAAAAAACACTAACACCACCAGACTGGCCTGGAGTCTGAGGTGACGAGGGCTAAGAGGTGAGGCTGGGTACAACAAATTAAAATTACTTAAAATCCTCTTTATTTAGCCATTTTAATTTTCAACTCAAGAACATTTAGTAAAACTGAAAAAATGACACAGTACACCATGTCTTTTTTGCTTCCTCATCCAAAATCCTCGACCAGCTGTTTTCCTGACGTGGCTCTGTGGATATATGCACGGGTCGTTCTGAAATCAGAACTCCTCTAAGGCACATCATGTCATTCATCCACCAGGAAGTTGATGAGGGCCGTTCTGGGCGAGAGGATGGCCTTCTTAATGACACGCTCAGAGAGCAGACGGGCACCCAGAGGGCTGTTCAGCACCAGTTCCTGAACCCTCTGTGCATCCTGAGCCACTTCACAAGGTACAGATACACTCCCACACACCTTATTATTGATCTGAGGAAAAAAACGAGAGAACACTGATGACATCTGACAGGCCAGAAACTGAAGATAATCAATTAAACAAGTGGTTTTACATTTGGTTATTTTGAGCCAAAAACAGGCAAAAGTCTGACTGATACACAACAATGACAAACTCAATCTTGACATTTCATGGAACTTGTTTGTTCTCTAGATTCGAGTTCTTCACAGTAATTCTAGGGATATTTAATTATTATTTTTGATCATTTGATTGTCCGTCAGGTAAAACTCATGTTGTGGGAGGTTGAGAGATGTTTTCTTACTGGCCCAACTTTCAAAGAGATTTTCATGGAGAAGACAATCCCATAATCCATTGAGATAAATTTGTAATTAGATTGGAACAGATGTGCATATATATACATATACACATATAATACACATTTTAGACATATAAATAAAAAAGTATAGATAAATTGAAATTAATTAATTTTTTTCTGAGCTCTCACACATTTTCTTTTAATCTAGGCTCAATCTATTGTCTCAAATCTCAAGGCTTTGTAAAAGTGACTCTGTCACTGCAACCGAAAGTTGATAAAAGTGCGTTCAGAAATCAATGTGCTTTCTTCCTGCCTGGTTTAAGACTGACATTGCTCTTTCCACATCATCAAAACACATATTCATCAAGTGCTCTGTCAGAGCTTTCTCTAGTGTGAACACATAGAAGTTTAATACGTTATGCTGGAGGACAAATCATGGGTAAAATGGTTTTGCTCTTGATCAGCAGTAGTTTTAGTTTTTAAAGCTAACATGCTGTGTGTTAAAGTGCTTATGCCATATCCTGGGATGACTAAACAAAACCATTAAGAGTGGAAACCTTGCTTCAGCATCTGCTGTTAGGTTTGTGTGAAACTAAAGCTGTTCTTCTGATGCATCTGCTCCTCAGTGTGTCTGTGGTGAAATGAAACGCACCCAGACAGCTGGATTGCATCATGGGAGAAAAAGGTCCCTGTTATTATGACTCCCAAAGTAGTTCAGCCACCCAAATCAGGGGAATCCCTAAAATACTAGCAGGCTGGTGCCAGCCTGAGGCCTGGCAGAGAGCGGGCGCAGCAAAGCCTTCTGGGTAGTACTATTTCAACCGAGTATGCAGTAACATCTTATTTGGAGATTAATTTCCTGATTTTATTCATTTTTGTAACTGTTATGGTAGCGACGTCTTTATCTCATGTTGCCAGATGTGTACTGTGTGTGTGTGTGTGTGTCAAAAAGCATGAAAATATAAAAAAAAATCTTAATTTGATTTACAGTAGTTGAGCTGGTTTGACATAAACTTCATTCAGGTTTTGGATATCAATATCTGGCAACAGTAGATTTCATCCCACTATTCTGACTTTCTCCTTTTTTTGAGTTACATCTTGCAATCATGACATTTTTCTCAAAATTCCAGGTTTATCT